>JAPMOB010224544.1:3679-19492 GCA_029875015.1 Lepomis gibbosus
CCCCCCCCCAACAAGAAACCAAATCATGCCCCTTTTTGAAGTCACACTCAGAGATTATCATCAAACAGCTCACAGTTAGACAACAAACATGCCTGCCACACACATTTTGTGACTGATGTGGGAAAACAAACTTGTGAAAACCTCAGTGACTGCATTTTCATGTCTCCACTATGCTTTTGTTGCCTCTCACCAAAAACGTTTTCAAACAGACACAGAAAAATACTCTGTTACAAACTTTGGGCGAGACCAGACTTGTTTATGTCAATTAAAAAAAGTAATCCAAAGTCTCTCCTTGAAATGAAGTAAAGCTGTTTCATCACTGTGACTCATTTGCCAAGCTCAGAATAGGATGAAGGATACACAGAAACCTCCCTTTCTCAGCTTGCTTATGATAAAAACAGCTTCCTAACAATCAATTCTTCAGTAACACTTGTTTTACATTTCAATCCAATCAAACACATTGTTAACAGAAAAACACAGTATAAGGCTAAATACATGGTAAACATATCACTGTTACCCCTTTTCTAACTAGTTTGAGCCATAATTTCATTTAGTTTATATGTTTCATATGTTTAAGGCCCGAGCATGAAACATGGGTGGACCCTATTGAAATACATTATTTTCCCAATTTAATTGACTTTTGGGCTTAAATATGCTCAAAACTCTCAAAACTTTGCACAAAATTCAAACTTAGTGAAAATTACATGTCTTATGGTTGTCGCACATTGGTGTGGCAAAATAGCTCATACGCGCCCCCTAAAAAGCAGCCCCCAGGCAACTTAATGTACGCAATGTATGACATTTTTGTGGCAGATATATTGTGTCCAGACCTATACAAAAGCTTCAGGGAATGATGCCGTATACCCAAGAGAAGGTTAGCCATTTTGAATTTAAAGGTAATTTTTGGATTTTGCAAGGTTTACCAAACCCCTCCTCTGGAATTAATCAGACTGACTCCAAATGTTTTGCTGTCCAAGCTAGACACATTGGTGATGTAAAGTGGTGCTATCTGAGACTTTTCGTCTAAAGTTCAATGCTTCGCAGGAAAATGGACGTTGTTGTAACTTCACTGTACATGTTTATATGTGCACCAAATTTCACTAGTTTGATAAGGGTCACATCCTGAATGCATCTACATGCCACTCACTCATTTACTCATACTCTTAACGCCACCTACTCGCAACAGGAAGCGAGCCTTTAACAAAGCCGGCCCTGTGCCCTGTTTTACCCAGATGCACAAAACTTTTTTTGGACATGTATAATAATATAATAAGCTTCTTGGAGCTATACCCTAAACCCAACAAGAAGTCCACAATTTTGAAATGCAATTTTGGCCTACTTTTTGCCATTTCCAGTTTCTATACTTTAGCAAACTCTTCCTACAGAATTAATCTGATTGAATTGAAATTGTCAATGTGCAGTATCAAGGGATTGACATTGAAAAGGTGTGCTACCTGTGAGTTTTCATTGAAGGACGTGTCCATGGAGTGGCATCGAATATCGATGATTCGCCATGAAACAGGAGGTTTTCAGAAACTGAAACCACAAAAAAAATTGTCACGTGAATGTGTAACAGGTTTTTTTTCTTGAATCTGTATTAAGATGTTCATAAAAGCAGCTCCTTTCCTCTTTATGTAACCTGACTTTGATGTAATTTATGTACAACTTTTATTTGGCATTCTACATTTTGTAGTCACAGGGTTTTAATATCCTACCTTTTATTTGAGCCCATATTGTTTTTTTATTTTATTTGTTGAGGTTGTCTGAGAGGCGTCTGTTTCAGCTCTGGTAAAACATGGGTTGTATTACATGCTGTTGTACAGCACAGATATTCGGGGGTTGTTCTCTAGAAAACAAAGAATCCTGCGCACTGTCTATCACTTTTACTTCTAACCCCCACCATTTAGAGGACATCAGCAACACTTTCCAACATTATGTTCCGCTCCTAAAATATAAAAACCTTCAACAATACATAGTAAATTTACCAACAGTACAGTTAAAAAATATAAGTACATCACCAAGAGAGATGAATCTTAACAAGAACACCTTAAATATACCAAGCCCTCATCGCCACCAAGAATAATACCAGTTATAACTAAAGGTGAGATAGGACTTGTAATAGGAGGATCCATAAATACTGGAAGGGACCTCAACTATATAAAAAGAATAAGATGCAATGAAAAAACAGTCACTACTTAATAGTCCAAAGTAATCATGTATAATTTTAACGTTAAACTGAGGGGGAAATCTTCATTCACACCCTTTGGCTTCAATTGCTTTATGCAGATCATAATGGCTGCATTGTGGTTCAGGTATTTCTGCTATTTTGGAAATGGATTGTGGTTTTAGTTGCAGGGACCTGTCATCCACACTGCGTTACCACCTGCAGGTGATTGGACTGCTAGGTGAGAGCTGAACAAATCTACTGTTGTTTACTGTTGCTTCCAGAGAACTCACACGCACTTGTTTGTCAGGTGAAGTGAACTATTACTCTGAATAGTTGTTTGCACAAATGCTCACTGTGTGTAATTTATGTGTAACCTTGACTCACCTTGATTCACTTACAGTATGTTCTGCAGTAGTTATTTTAGAACATTAGTAAGAGGGTATTAGTGCTACAAGGAAATGCACAAATCCAACAAGACAGGAGCAGATGTTTCTTTAGAATGTCCTTCCGTTTTCATAAAATTTTCTATATAGTATTTTATACTTTCCATTTATGTTTTTTATCTGGTTTTAAATGTACATAACTTCTGGTTTTACTGTAAAGTGTCTTTGAGTGTCCTGATGAATGCACTGTAGAAATAAAATGTATTATTATTATTATTATTATTATTATATAACTGGTGCAGAGGCTAAAAAATATGCTTAATTCGAGTAGTCCTGACTAAGTAGAAGAAATGGATAGCGAAGAGTGGACTCAAGAATTAAATGTTTACTTATGCATCAAGAGAAATTAAAGTTTACACTGTATGATATGCCCTTTCAGGTGTTTCTGACCATTGTGAAATATTCTCTACAGATGGATGTTTTCCCTACTGCCTTTAAAACTGCCTTGGTGAAGCCCCTTCTGAAGACGAAGAATTTAGATACGACAGTACTCAATAACTACAGACCAGTATCAAATCTTCCATTCCAAAGTAAAATTTTAGAGAAAGTTGTTTTTAATCAACGATTTTATTAATTGAGACAGCAGTGGTAAAAATTGTTAATGATCTTAGATGGAACATGGATATGAAGAAACCATCAATATCAATGCTAATTGATCTAAGTGCAGCTTTTGGTACAGTAGATCACTCAATTCTTCTAAACAGACAATTTGATTGGCATCTCCGGTGCTGTTCTTAATTGGTTCCGATCATATCTCACTGATGGAGAATTCTTTGTGTGTATTGATGAATCTCTATCCAGAAGACATAAAATTTATTGTGGTGTTCCACAAGGCTTAATTTTAGGCCGATCCTTTTTAATCTGTACATGCTGCCGCTTGGAGACGTCATCAGAAGCCACGGCATCAATTTTCTCAGTTATGCTAATGACACCCAGCTATACATTGCTGTGTCCCCTGATGACCCAGGACCAGTAGACGCCCTTTTAAATTCTTTCCTAAACATACAGTCATGGATGGCAGAACATTTTCTGCAGCTCAATCAGGACAAAACAGAAGTATAGTCATTGCTTCTGCATGTCAGATGGAGAAACACTAAATCCCTGTGATAAGGTGAAAAACCTGGGAGTTATCTGTTATCTCAGATCTCTGCTTTGAGTCACATATAAGAAATATTACAAAGACTGCTTTTTATCATCTCAAGAACATTGCTAGAGTACGACCCTTTCTCTCTCAAGCAAATACTGAGACACTTATCCATGTTGTTATTACCTTCAGGATTGATTATTGTATTGCTCTGCTTTCTGGTCTTCCAAAAAATAAAATCTCTAAACTGCAGCTGCTTCAAAACGCTGCTGCACGTCTTTTGACTAAGACCAGAAAGAGAACACGCATTACTCCTATCCTAAATTCTCTGCATTGGCTTCCAGTTCATTTTAGAATTGATTTTAAGATCCTTTTACTACTTTATAAGTCACTTAATGTATTGGTTACCTTATGAACCTACTAGAACCCTCAGGTCCTCTAGTAACTTTTTAATTATTCCTAAAGCCTCAGCTAAAACGAATGTTGAGGCGTCCTTTCAATGTTAATGCCCGTGTTTGTGGAACACCCTCCAGATTTCCTGCTGCTCTCAGCTCAACAGTGAAGCTGATGATACACGGGGCAACTTTTTGAGCAATGATGCTGGGCAATCTTGGGGGAAGGAGATTAAGGTAGTCATCTTTACTCATTACCATTGACGACAACGTTGCCCTACACGATTGCTCTAAAAGTTGCTCTGTGTATCATCACCTTCACTGTTAAGCTGAGAGCAGCAGGAAATCGGGACATGTTTAAAGGCAAACTAAACACATACCTATTTAACCAAGCTGTATTTTGGGCGTGGCGGGGATTGATCTTTGGGCTTGATCCTGATGTTTTAAATAATTTTTTTTTTTTTTTGTACTGTTTTTAAATGGCTCTATAGTGTGAAGCACTTTGTGTTACATGTATTTGTATGAAAAGTGCAATATAAATAAAGATTGATTGATTAATTGATTGATTTCTCCAGCTGCTGTGGACAAACATAATAGCATAACTTTACCCTGTTGTCTGCTACTCTAAGTAGACAATCAAGCTTCAGTTAAGGACAAATAGTAATTATCTTTATTTAGTCAATGTAGCTGTCCCTTTCTAAAAGAAATATACACTTCTAATCAATATTGATTTCTCAATCAGAAGTTCTGATACAACAAAGTAAGCATTCAAACATATACTTGGATGTATTATCAGCAAAATGTACTTAAAGTATTAAAAGTAAAAGTACTTGTTCTGCAGAAAAATGGCTCAAACTAGACACTGCTTAATAGTACTCATCACTTTTTTAATCTGTAAGAATATGATGTATTTGATAAGTTTATCATTTAAGTTAAAAGTCATAAAGTTACTTCTGAGCACTACCAAAGCTATTGTAAAAATCATATAGCCTACTGTATAAAACAGACATGTGAGGGGTTACATACAACATCACCATAAAATCACTAAGCACCAATTAATTCCCTGTTTCACAACTTTCATATACACTTTAACAATATGCTAATATAGTTAAAGTGGTAGCCCCCACCTGTGATTCACAGGTGGGAGAGCTCGAAGAAAACAAACTGGGTGGGTTTCCTAGAAGAACTCATCTGATTGGATAACGGTGACGTTTGCATGGGAGGTGGAAGATTATAAATACAGCATGGCGGATTTAAAAAAATCGTTTAACGGAGCTTAACGGTCTGAGTCCTCACAGGCAGCCAGCCTTTTCTTTAAGTCGAGTTTCTGACTTTATTTTTGTCTTTTTTTCCCAAGATGAACAGAATAATTCTCCAGCTCCTTGCAGTCGGTTTCTGCTTTGCAATCGGTAAGAAAATAGCATACTTTAAATTATGCCTTTTTAAAAATGCATGTTTTTCCCCATTAAAGCGTTTATCTTACTTTTTAGAGAGAATGAATGCAGACTGAACAGCCTCATATTTCAAAGAGAACGTAAAATAGTTTCCTCGACAAAAAAATTCTGAGGTTTGGCGTGTCTGTTTTTTATTTTATTTTTATGTTGGTTTCCATTAAAATATCATGTGTCTGCAGTATTGGTGTTCAAAAGTGTGTTATTTCCCTTCTTGTAAATTTTAGACTAGTAGATTAAGTTAATTTCCTAGATTTTGCCATTAAACGAGGCTTTAGTTTTCCATGACCTAATTTTTAATCATTGACAAAAGTCTTACTTTTTCCCTGGCAACAATCAGATCCGGTCAAACACGTTTTGTTGGACTAAAAACTTAAATATTTGACTGTCTTTGGGATGTGTGTGCAATATAGCATCACAACGTTTACTGTGTGTGCTCAGTGTTGCAGGGTGCAGAGCTTGAGGTGTGTCTGGGTGTGTTCATATCATTTTAGGGTTGTGACAATTTACTCAGTGATACATCAATAATTAAAATGCATCCTCCAGTTCTTTAACATAAGGTTAAACAAATACCCCAAACTGCCTATACTTCAGATGACTGTAGTCATATCATCATAATCTATTTCTTCCTGTTTTTGTTGGGTGTGTTATAGTTGAACTGATGAATATTTATTTAACTGTTTCAGATGAGATAATGAACAGTGAAACGCATGCTCACTTTGACATCACCTGTTACATTCAAACACTTTGAGTGTTTCTCTCAATGTTAATTGAAAAAGCCATCAGTCATCCCAAATGGTTTATTAGAATGGTTGAAAAGTTTGTTAAAGTAATAAAAACAGTGTTGAAATAGTTAGCTAAAGGCAATGAAAAACAGTTAATGGATAAACAGTTGAAACAGCTAAAGGTGATGAATAACCGGTCGATGGATAAACAGAAACAGTGAGCTAAAAGTCATGGATGAACAGTTGATGGATAAACAACAGTTCAGTCAAGCAAAAATACCCATTGTTGTCTAATATCAGCTTATCAAATGTGTCTGACAGCAAACCGTAACTTTTGGACTGTTGATTTGGATAAAACATGATATTTTAAGGACAAAGCCTTGGACATTTTACAGATTTCCCTACATAAGATTTGACAGAACACCGAATGAGTTCTGTTCCTACTAGGGGTGTGACGATACACTTAGAACACGAGACAAGACGATACATGGTACACGATATTGGGTTTGCAAGAAAGAGACGATATTTTAACACTATTATTGCCAATCTTCAAAGACAAAATATATGGCTGTCTTTTATTCGACTGAAAGTAACATAATGTAAAACGATGCAGCTGCATTTTGGGATGTTGCTTTGACATTGTTAACGTCTTGACTGTTGCTGTTTGTTTCCACCGGGTACCCAAATTCCTGCCACACAAACGAATGGTGGGGGCATCTTCTATGCTAATTTCACCCTCACACTCTGTCATGCTGATATCGTGAGACAGCTTTTCACCTAGATGAGAAATATTGTCACGTTAATATTGCAAGATCTCGTCACACCCTAATTTGCTGCTGTGTTTACCCTCTGTGCACATCCCAGGCTTTCCTCTGATACTGTTATTACAGCTTGGGGTGAGGCTGCCTGTTTGTGGTAGTCTCTTTTCCCCCCTAGACATTACTAAAATGTTGAATCATGTCACAACCTGCCAGCCATTGCATGAGAAATTCCTCATTCTGTAACAGTTGATGCTCTGCCCAAGTCTCATATTTCATTTCTACAGAAGCTCTGCAGACTGGACAATTTAAATACATTTTTGTCCTCGGGATCCTCTCACCTATGTTGTTTCTGTCTCTATTTCAAACCACACCCATCGTAGTGATTCACAAATGCACATAATTACACAACAGTACTGAGGTTTCAGGGACGAATATGTGTGGGTCCTCTGGAGAAAAGTAGATGACCTCTGTTTAACTGACTACTACGCTCTGATGTCATTAAATTTCTGAAGTTGGGAGGAGTATGGAGAGGCTGTTGACTGAACAAAATACTGAAATGGAGTTGATGTTGATTTATGTAAGCTGCGTTTTGATCGATCGCTTTTTTCAGGGTTTACAAGTGCAAAATACAAATAATGTACACATTGTACACACGCATTGTGCATGCTGAAACAAAGGATAATAAAACACTTTGTGTACAAGTACAAAGAAATTAGGAGAAAAGAAATTATAAAATAAAAATACAAAACAAGTAGAACTAGAATGATGATAATCAGTTCAGAATTTACACTAACCAAATGGACATTAAGGTATAAAACAAAGGATTAAAATTTTCTTTTCTTTTTTCTTTTTACAAACTTGTATTACTGTGGTCTTATAGAAAATGTAATTATTTCAGTCATAACTATATTATAAAGCATGCTAATCCAGCTATTTATTTTATTCTATCCACTCTCAGTCTCATTTCTGCCTGCAGCATTTAAAACCCAAAATTGCCATTGCTGCTTTTACTACTCCTGTCCATCAAGGATGTCTGCATTGTGAGCTATAATGTATCAACATCTACATCTAATATTTACACAACACAACAGACCCGCCTGAGTGTAGCTTAATATTTTTGTGAGGTTGCAGTGTGAGAATGATGATTATCCTGGTCCAGAGGAAGCTTTGATATTTACCCAGGTATTACATTTCATAAACTTGTTTGCATCTCGTGACAGTCTTGTCATAACTTTCCGTGCTCACTGGGTTTTGTGTAATAGCAGATGACTCACAGTGTGAATTTAATTTTGTTTTGCTTGTTAGCTCACTGACGGTGAAGAAGAATAAGACAGTCAGAGTGATACAAAACTTTCTAAAACATAGCTTTTATGTGTGAATTGGACATAAAAATGTAACTTTCAGCTCGTGGGATGCTGGATTGAGCCACTCCTTAATGCTTTTCAACTGCTTCTGTTGGTCACTCATTGAATGTGCTCTTGCCTTACTTGTTGTAACTAGAAACAACAACAATGCCCTCAGCTGGAAATCATGGGTACTGACACCTCACAAATCACAATATCAATGATATCAGAGCTGTTATTCTTGTAATCACTTATTATTTTCTTCTTCCTTGTTATAAGATTTAAAGGAGTTTTAATTTTACTATTTGTTCTCCCTCCCTCTGTGTGTTGGGTTCCTCAACATGTTCGTTGTTAGTACAACTATGGACTCATAATGCGTGATGTCAGCTACTGGTTTGGAGCTGTTGGGAAGCTAAATGGGAACCGTTCCACCCGTCGCCATCTTGGCAGTGCCTGACTCCGGTTAATCCAAAAATTGGCAAAGAGATGTAGCTGAGGTGGCCCGAATGAAGCCTGGTTGCTGAATCACCTACTGGCTAGCCACCTGAGAGGGCACCTACCTGTCACTGAAAATGGCCACCTCCTTTATTATGCACAACTTTATTGCCTTAATATAATTTAAAAGATAAGTTATATAAAAATTCACCCATCACAGTTGTCATGAAGGAGGAGATTAGCTGTAGAGACCCAACCGTTTTTTTTGTTTGTGCTGATGCTCTATGATCTGTAATTTTAGTGACAGAGCAGTAGAGGGCAGTGTAAGGCTGACACTGAACATTGAGGGTGAGAAAATTGTGCCACACCCCAGGGTTTAAGCAAACTGTATGGCAAAGGCAGAGACTCTATAAACACTTAAAGCTAACTCAAGTACTTTAGGGGGGAGGTTCAGTTGGATACTTTCCAAATCTCTCTCTCTTAATAGTTTCTCCACAGCTACCCAAGCTTAATCCAGTTGAATTTATTTTTATTGTTGCTCAAGTTGAGGCAGAATAATTCACTGTAGTATTAAAATATCATCCTCAAATGTCAGTGTCATTATTTGAAGTTACTGATGTGCAGCACCTCTTAATTTTATAAATTCTGGTAATTCTACATATGGTTGTGAAAGGGTCTAAATTGTAGGACAGATTACCTTATTCAAGTACTTAAGGACAATGTTGAGCTACTTGAACTGTACTGCTCCTCTACATTTATTTGTAATTACTTATTAGTTACAGATGAAGAAATTATATACAAACAATACGATAATGTTAAACTTTATTATCAATCATTATAGATTGACCAACCATAAACAAAAGTTCCCATAAAATATATATATTTTAAATATATAGATGCAGATATAGATATATATATTTAGATATATAAATAAAAAGACATAGCTATAAAGCCCTTTCGGATTTTTACACCTTGCTGATGGCACTTCTTTAATGAAGTAAATAGTTGAATGCAGGATTCTTCCTCTGACAACAAAGTATTTCTTAGCTGTTGTAATGCTTCTTTTACTTCCATAAAGGTTCTAAGTACTTTCCCCACCTCTGCTGACATTTTTGCATGACTTTCTCTTTGAAGGCCTGCAGCTGCTTCTCATCAGGTTTCTCCTTTCTCATGCACCTGTCACAAACGGTCTTGGCAACAGTGTGAGGGGAACTGATGTAAAAGTAATGACAGAAACATTACTTCATACATAATGCCACTTATACTTGAAGAAGTATAAGGAAGTGTACCAACAATGATGCATATCTCACCTGATTTCTCCTCAGCCATCTACGTCATTACTAATTAATCTGCCTATTGTGCCTGGTTGTCAAAATTGATTGACTGCACCCATTTGTTTTTTTTACATAACATACATACATACATAACATTTTGATCCAGAGCCTGTTCTTTAAGGAAATGTGCTGTTGCGATTTAATGAAGGTGACAACACAACCAATTATATGTTGAGACACTTCTGCTGCAGTGAACAAACAGTCTGCTGTAATTGAATGGCATTATTCAATTTAATTTAATTTATATAGCGCCAAATCACAACAACAGTTATCTCACAGCGCTTTTCATAAACAGCAGGTCTAGACCATACTCTGAAGTTATTTACAGAAGCCCAACAATTGGGCTTTAGCATCATTGTTCCCATGTGACTTCACCTCCTGACTGCCTCAGACTCTCTGAACGTCGTCAAGGAATCGTTGATGCTCACAGAAGTCTTTGGCAACACAGATTTGTTTGTGTACCTGTGATTTAACAAATACTCAATACCTCAGAGGATCCAGTCATACTTGATATCAGATGTCTCCCGTAACAAGCCAGTCCGCATTGCAGAGTGCTGAGGTGCTAGGTGTGGCACCACTGAGGTCACACAACACTTTACTTTTTCGTGATTTACCTTACAAGAATTGTGTGTCGTTTTACTAGTAGGTTAGGGTTTAAAAAAGTGAGCGAGTCAGATATTTGTTTGTCAGATAAGCTGTTTTATAATATGGTAAATGATTTGTGTTTCCCTGATAAAGAAATCTCTTAACAACAAGGTATATTTTAATTTGTGTAAATGAGATTATTTATCAGTTTGGAGCAATAAGAGAGGACTTGAGGATTGTCAAAAGTCACTGTAACCAAAATTAGCTTAACCGGGTGTGTGGCTGTTTGTGTACAAGGCTGTGGGTGTGTTTATATCTTTAAAAGGTTAAGAACTGGGATTGTCTCACCAGACTGTGACAGAAATCGAGCTGTCTGACACGATTATACTGGTTTTATTTTGTCTATACATTTGTGTATACATCTTTTGCCTTTGTTTTAAATGTTATACAACTCAAATCCTCGTTCCAGTTTGTTTTGGTCATGTTTCCCAATTACCTACCATTTACTAATATGTTAATAGTGAAAAGGTTCACCAAAGATATTCGTGCCTGTAATTTCTGAGTGTGACGAACCACAATGGCAAAAAAAGTATCATTCTGTCAAGCAGAATTCAGGGTTTTTTTGTGTTTTAACACAGCCAATGTTAAAGGTTAATAGTTTAAACTAAGCTGACAAAATCAATCTTGATCAGTTAAGAAGAAAAGGGAACTTCCCACACGTGTTTTTTGGTTGGATAATAAGTTCAGTTCGTTCTTTCCATAACTAGTCATGGGGCCATGACTTAAACTAGAGCAACAGGTTTCTTACAATAGTTTCACAGAAGTTCCCTGCAGTGTCTGAGTATCATCTCCACTCCCTGTCCTCTGAGTCATGTACAGGTTTCAGCCTCACAATGACCACACATCTTTTGAGGCCTGGTGCACCACCATGGCAACAGCCAGCATATACAGCAGCAGTGGCAGAGATATCTGACTTTTAGTCCGTTGGTTAGTTTGAGACTTCATTTCTGGTAAAAGTCTAGAGCTGTCCCAACTCCAGACTAGTAAATTTAAGGTTTTTAGTCTTTAGTCTTGTCGCATTTGATTTGATTGTTCATTTGTTGTTTTTTTTGCATATGCTGTTGATGAACACTATATTCCCACGATCCAATGCACAAACAAAGTGTAGGCGGTGATGAGAAAGTTCCATAAATTTTCACTTGAGGGAGAAAAAATTGCTTTCTCCTAACCATAACATAAGATGGTAGAAAAGCATCATGATCAAAATGAGTGATAATTGTCTTATCACCTGTTTTAACATGAAACCAAGATCTGAAATCATGCAAGTACGTAAAGTTATACAAATTAATCAAATTGTTGACACAGAAAAATACATAATACTGTAAATCACTATAGTGCATACTATATACAATTAGCAAGTAGTAGGGAATCAGGACAAACATCATATTTATCCCCACACCCTGTTCTGAATTTGTCCAGTGCAATGTGCATGTGAGCTCAATCCTGAGCTAATGACCATCCTGAGTTGAGGACCATCTTTTTAGAGTTCCTAACTTATGGTTTGAATTTATTGGTTCCATGTGGTCATTTTTCTGCATCTGGAAACCTATGACAACTGGTAAAATGGCTCAGTTTTTTCTATGTAGCTCAAAATCCATCCCTAACTTGTCTCATATAAAAACCTCGACCCTTCAAATTGGATAAAGAAAAACTCCACTCAAGTTTAATATTAATAACTTGGCCCTTAGGCTTATTTGACCACAAGGTTACAATGATTAGTTGCTAAAACTAATAGAGGAGCAACAGGGGAAAAATGTAATGGATGGAAATACTGGAGAAACATATATATGAGAAGTGGCAGTAGCAGAATAGTATAATATAGTCCAAAATATTAAGTAAATATTAAGTGTGATACGTTGGACAGTTCCATGCAAGGTGCAAAAGTGCTGGAGTTGACACCGACTCAGAAATGACAGCATCCAGGTGCTGCCACGAGCTTCAAACCTATTTCTGCTAATTCCACTGTTCTTTTTCCTGCTTCTCCTTCCTCTTACCCCCTACCCCCCTCCAACTCTGTGGATACCAGGTCATGCGCTGCAGTGCTACAAATGCAGCATTGGCATTGGGGACCTCTGCTTTACCACTAAAACCACATGTGAAAGCGGAGAACACTGCTTCAGTGGCCTCGGGACTGCAGGTAAGGATCTCAGAAGCTGAGAAATGTCACAGGACGACATTCTCTTGAAGAACACTTGCCTCACCAGTTGCATTCTCATAGCTTACTGTAATCATAATAAAGTAGGATAACTTGCACCGGATGTAGTTTCCTCTTCCAAAAACTATTAGAAATACATCAGTGATCCACACCAGTGCACTTTTCCTTTTGTTATGATGAACACACCCACTGTAGTTTATTTTAAGTCAATCTCACATACACCTCCTGCTGGATTGTTGACAATAAGGAAAAGATTTACTCCAAAAGATTTACTCCAGCGCTATCCTTTAAGCAGTTTAAAAACTAGTATGAAGATGCAAGTGTCATCTCTTTCCCCTTACTGGTTCAGAAAATGTTTAGTCATTGTGGTTAAAACTTGAAAATCACCAAAATTTGAGTTACAAGGTCTACATCCGACAATACCTCATTGTCAACTCCAACCACAGTTTGATTCAAACACAAGGAACAATAAACACTGAGAGTGATTTCGTGTTTTTGCTGTTGCTCCGCAGCTGGAGTCATGGATATCAAGATGAAGGGCTGTCTAAAAGTGTCCGAGTGTAACCAGACAGAGACCAAAAGCTTCCCCTCCATCTCCAACACTACTGTCTACACCATGACCAAGACGTGCTGCAGCTCTGACCTGTGCAATGCTGCGCCCAGTCTGCCTGGGTCCTACGGCCTCAGCCTGACCCTTGCCACCATCACTGCTCTGTTTGTGGCAAACTTCCTGGTTTGACAGAAAATACAGAGGATGACAGATGAGACAAAGTGCATACACACATAAAGCGCGCACACACACACACACACACACACACACACACACACACACGTCTTGTGTTATGCCTTTTGTACTAAGTGTTTATCAATTAAATTTTAATTCCCTCTTATGTTTGTATATTTTTAGTTTAATCAGTAAGCTGTTCTTATTATTATTTTACTGCAAGGGATATTAAATATTAGTTGACAATTTAAAGATGATATAAGATGGAAAAATGCATGTTTTTTAAAGTGCCCTGCAATTAACTTCTCCACTTGAATAAGTAGTATAACGTTTAGTTACAGGGACACATGAATCAAATGTTCTGCATTTCACACAAAACTTGTAGGTTAATTAATGCCAATGCAGCTCAAAAGGAATTTTTTTGGTGTGTGTGTGTGTTTTTTGGCTGGGAGTTGGTTTAGAAGATTGATTGCTCTCTCATTTCTGTCCATTCAAGCTGAAGCTTATCTTAGCGTAAAGACTGAAAATAGCTAGTCTGGCTCTGTACAAAGGCAAAGCTGTGCCTACTAGCCCCTTTAAAGTTCACTAATTAACACTTTGTATCTCATTTGTTGTGTTTTAACACACACAACCAAATTAGTGAGCTTTAAAGGTTGTAGTAAATGCATTATTTTACAATTGGACAGAGCCAGGCTAGCTGTTCCCCCTGGTTCCAGTTTTTATGCTAAGCTAACCGTCCCCTCGTGGTAGTTTACCATACACAGATGAATGAATTCTTCTTAATTAACTAACTCTATGGAAAAAGGGGAATAAGCATTTTTCTGAAAACTTTGAACTTATCCTTTAATTAATTGCCTTTGACTGGCTGTATTGTCATTTTAGAGTCATAATATTCAAATACCAGTACATGGATTTCAAAGCTTCTATGAAAGTTTCAATTTCTATTCATTTCATTTATTGCCATTTGTTATGTGGTCACTTTAATAATGTGTTAATGTAAATTCTCTTGGCTTATGTCTGATAGTGTCTGTGAAAAGAATTATTTTCATGTTCAGGTTTTTTTTTGACACAAAACTCCATCAATTCTGTGTTTACTTGGTTTTATTTTTGATATTTGTGTCAAAAACACTGCACATTACTCAGACTGTGGGTTAAAAGCATTTGATTATCTTGTTGGACAATTGCTAGATTCTGGCAATTTAAAATGTGTTGGGCTGACCTTTCGATGTCTTCAACACAAATCATTAAAGATGATTTACTGTCTGAATGTTTTAGTGAAATGGGTTATGTACACAATTTGAAGAATGCAATAAATGTCCAAACTGGGGAAAAAACAACTTCTTCCGTGTTGCGTTGGTGAGATTTGGTTTTGTAATTCAAAGGCTTCCAACTGCAGGCAAATCAGATTTGTTTCTCATATCAGAGCTTTTAGACAGAACTGATTTTGCAAGTGATCAGATCGGATTTGTGTGTCAAGACGTCACCAACCTTTCAGCATGGCTTATTGTCCCTAACACTGTATGCTGGTCACGGTGCGAGTGTGCTCATGATTTGAGCGTCCAGACTGAGATGCACATGAAAAAATCCAATTGGACATTTCTCAGTAGCTTGGTGGTAGCGTCGCTATTTTCTGAATCTAATAGCTTTTCAGTAACGAAGCTCTTTCATTCGCCGAGTAGCGCGGTAGCTTCCACACACGCTACATTTCCCCAAGCATTTCTGATGGATCAATAAGTGACAGCACCGCCACAGATGGACCTGTATGTGCAGCCGGCAGATGCACTTCAATGTGATGGTGAAATCACGTACCGATCCTTCGGTTGATGTTTGCGACTTTGCTGCAAGGGAATAAAGACATGCGCTACGGAGTGTCTCTCTCTCTCGCTCTTTCTCTGCCACGAATGTTTAGGTTGCGATGTTGCCAGAGCACAAAGTCACATATAAACTATAAAAAATATAGAATTAATAAATAATTATTTAATTTAATCTGATAATTAAGTTGCTTTATACAAGCAACAATGGTTCTCCGTTTGTTGCATGAGGAATTACATTTAGCAGCAATGAGGAGAGTATATTGCTACTGTGGAATGAAGTTGGTTCAATATAAACTAGGCCTATGTTGTGTGAGTGTGTGTATATAAATATTTATATATA
>JAPMOB010224547.1:0-23570 GCA_029875015.1 Lepomis gibbosus
CCCCCCCCCCCACTCCGTGGGGCTTACATCAAGCTTTCACAATGCTTACAGCTGGTTCCAGCCACATTACTGTCACTATTTTCTCGAGTCTGGAATGCGAACAGAGCTTCAGAGCGACGTTTGGCTGGTTAATGTTCAACTCTGTCAGCTGTAAACAGGATTAACCTCCTATAAATCACATCGTGTTCCCTGCTGGCTCCCGTTAGCGCTGCCTGGTCGTGGTGTGGCCGTGGTATGTGACATCATTTAAACTCTGTTTTTGTGTGTGTGTGACAGTTGGGAATAAAAACAGGCTCATGAGGCCGTGAGCGGGCTGCTTATTATCTTCTAAGCGGCACGCGTGCGATTCTGATGAATCAAAGGTTCACATGGCTGAGGAGAGGTAAACACGCTGCCCACGCTGTCAAAACAATTATCAGTCATCCTGGGAGCCTTTAGTGTTAGTGTGCTGTGGGAGCCTCAGATTAGGTTAAGTCTGATCTGCAGCAAGAGAGGAGATGGAAGGGCGGTGGCTGTGTGTAACTGGTATTTACTGCCGAGCCTTCGAGGAGGTGAAATGACGTTCATTTAATTTTTATTTGGAGGAAAAGTTTCCAATGTGACAAAGCCAAAGACAAATTTATTTACATTCCCCCATCATAAATCCAGTCTCTATGTGCACACTCAGGCAGCTGTGATGTTTGCCTTTTCTGTAAATTTCCTTTATGCCATATTTCTAATAAATGGCACTTGCTTGTAGCACAAAATCATTTTAGTTTTATAAATTATGGATTTGGGATTCTATTCCTCCCCATCACACCTGGGTCGTAATTTCCCTTCTGTCTCCTTTAAAAATGCACCTTTCTTGGTGGGTGACTGTTAAAATGAGACCATATTATTTACTATCATGATATTTTTATCAATATCACAATATAAAGCTACATATACCGTCAGATCATCTACTCACACCTACCAGAAGACAATGCAAAAATTCACCAACCTCATGGAAATTATCCTCGGTGATGCCACTGTCTTCAATGTGAAGAATGCTTTTGAGCGTCTGCACATAAAGGAGGTCCACTTCCTCCAGATCCTCCAACATTAGGGGGATGCAGCACAGCTGTTTCCACACCAGGGGAGCCAGGTGCAGGTCCAGGGGCTTCTTGGTGCGGATGGCCACGCCCATCAGGATGCCCAGGAACTTGAACTGGAGCATGTGCTCATCCAGGCACGCAGACGGGTTGAGGAGGAACCTGGGCAGATCAGAGAAGGAATTTTGTTTTGAAAGGATGACTTTAAGATGGCACTCTGACTTTGTAGTGTCAGCTCAGCCAATGCATTGAGCCCTACTTTGCACACTCCTGATCGTACATCAACAATAACACATTTAAACAGACAAAAGAATTTAACTACGTATCCGACTTAACTACAGGCACAAAAATCAGGGACAAGTGAACAAATCAACAACACTCTTATTCTGAAATGCTCCATGTGGGAAATGTTCTTGTAAATAAAAATTAGTTGAAAAAAATTAAATTATTTAATTTTCTTTGCAGTTTTGTTTATTCAATGTGTCCATGGAAACGACGATGAACGCAGCCATAAAGTTATGGTTTCCTTCCTTTCTCAAATCTCTAATCTTTTCAGAGCAGAAGGACATTCAGTGTGGACGGACAGAAATGACTCCTTTTTCCTCACCTGTCTCTGTTGTACCCAACCTCTGCTGTGGCGTTGGGGGAGGGGATGAGCAGGTCGACCACGCCCGTCTCCAACTCCTACGAACACGTTCACATTACAGAGAGAAACATTGCTGTATCATCAGATAACCGGTAAACTCCGGGCTTGTAAAGAGTCATAGTAACAGATTAAGCCCTTGACAGAGGGGTCCATACCTGGCACATCTCTGTGATGGTATCATCAAAGACCCCCCCTGCGTCATCAGCACCCTCTCCCACCAGTTTGACCTTCCAGGCCCTCGAGGGCAGTCGAAGGTCCGAGGCGTTGAGCTTCACAACCTGACGAGCGATCTGCACAAAGATCGGTTTACACTTCCGACCCCTGCAGAGAGTTAAAGGATAAAAGAGGCAGAATAAAAAATAATTCCCCGGGCGAACTGGCGCCAAATAAGTCAAAGAAAAAGTCCAGTGGAGTACTGACCGTGTGGAAATCCGCTTGACAGTGATCTGGGGCCCGTAGTTCTTGCCCTGCACCATAGTCTTGCCTATGGAGCGCACCATGGGCAGAGTGTACACTCTTGGGGCCAACAGGGGCCTCAGCTGGCCCTGAACAATCCCCCAGGTACCAGCGTTGTAGTGGGACGTACAGCTCTGCAGAGCAAGAATTACATTTACATCAGTACATATTGTAATACAGTGTGACCCGTAGCTTTACTTTTAATTTAAAAAAACACCTGTACAAGAAAGGCAGCTTGTTCCTCGGAGGTGGACATCACATTGAGATTATTTATTCCCTGAGCTGAGGTTTCCTTGTGCAACATCCTCTGAAAGCATCCAATTTTACGTCCTAAATGTCAGATCCCTGGCTCTTAGCCTACCTGGTTGTTGGGGCTGAGGTTGAGCAGTCTCCACGAGGAGTACATGAGGTCGGAGAAGTGGTAGAGGAGTCGTAGGCGAGCCCTCACCGCCTCGATGCTGACCTCTTTCAGCCCGTTGTACTGAGGAGGCACCGCCACAGGAAGACCCAGCTGCAGAGGAACCGACGAGCCTGAGGACAAGAGGTTGTTGAGGAAAGGCAAATGTGGTAAAAGTATAAATTAAATTTGCAAATACGATCAATTGAAGTTGGTGAGTTGCCGCCACAAATTACACTGAACACACAATACTTATTTGCAGTTAAAAATAAGTTTCAAAAACTGTATTTACACATATTTTCCGTTTTGCTATCACATAAAAATAAACATTTGGGACATGCTCTAACTCTGGAATGAGGACTCTGCAGCTTTCAATCCCCAATACATGAAATTTCTAAATTCTAAATCACCAAACAATGGCGATGCCTCATCTGACAACAATGTGCTGTGCCCCAGTCTGGTATTTACTACACATCCCAGCATCACCGCAGGGAATCTGACCTCCAAGATAACATGTCAGCCTATTAAACAGCACTGCTGTCCGGACGAGTGTGTTTGTGTCCAACCTGGTGCTCGAGGCGGCACAGAGGGGGCCGTCCATGCAGCACTGTGGCAGCGTCCAGCGGAGATCTGGTGGATGTTTTTGCCCTGCAGCACTGTCACCACTGTAGGTTCTCTGACATGGTTGGTGTGGCTCAGACCCAACTACAACAAGGCACAGTTCAAAGTCACAGGAATTAACTCATTTATAATAAGATACCAAAATAAACATGAACATTCTTAAATTTGACCATGTAAAAATAACTCAAGGTCCACTTTTACCAAAGCGTTCAACCACATATCACAGGCTTCATCGGAGAACAGAGAATTTGGCTCCAGAAAGAGCTCCATTAGTAAACTGTAGCAACAGAGGAGGGGTCGGTGTCCGTCCTGGGAGAGAGATCTCTCCTCTGTTTTCCCCGTTAAAAGTTTTTTATGGTGAGTTTTTCCTTATTCAAATTTGTCATTTGTGATATTGGGCTATATAAATAAAACTTAAAAGACTGAAAGGTCTGTCAAAACGCTAGTAAGCACAAATTGTGTTAAGTGTTTGTGTCAGATTGCTGCCTCCAAGATCAAGATTGATTATTTTTTAGAGACAATTCTGCTTGATTTAGTTTAAAAATACAAACAATCAGACGTATGAATAGTTTTTATCTTGTAACATCCGTAAACCTGCTTTGAGTTTTAAGATATTTCTGTTTCACATGGTACAAATAAAAACCCTGCTTTGAGTGTGTGTGGGTTCCACAACTAAATGTCTGATGTCTTAAATTTCTGAATAGATGACACATGACCCCGACCATCCCAATCCTTCGGGTGATCTGCTAAAGTAAACACGTACAATACAATTTTGTACAACACAGTCTTTTCCTTTTTTGATGAAATCTTTTTACTTTTTATCTTTTGTAAGTTTGTTTTTGTAAATAAAGCTGCAACTAAGGATTTTTTTTACCGTTCTTGATTTTTGTTTTGATTAATTAATTAATCATCTGGTTTGTAAAATATTAGAAAGTGCAAAAAATGTCCATCGCAGTTTTCAAGAACTCAAGTCAATATATTCAAATTCTTTGTTTTGTCCAAACGACAGTCAAGAACTCATAAATATATCAGTTAACTAACCAAATATTCATATTTGAAGCGAGTGTGTTTTGGGCTTTTTTTAAAAAATGAATTAAGCAATAATTGAATTAAAATGTTGGTTCATTTTTTGGCAACTTTTTAATCAACTTATTGTTTTAGGTGCATTTAAAGGATTATTTATAGCATATTAGAAAGTTTTAAAGCTATCATAACATGATGCTCACTTTAAATTTAGATTGTGTATTTCTGCTTAACGGGACGCTGAGAAGACGCTGAAGGTTATAAATAGTTTCCTCGATTTGCCTTTGCTGGCTCTGTTTTTCAACATCACTGACTGCAACCTCTCAGGGTGGGGGGGTCAGCAGGTTACCTGTCCCTCTGAGTTGCTGCCCCAGGTGTAAACATCTCCCGTGGAGGAGAGGACCAGCGTGTGTTCAGCTCCTACGGCGACATCCTGGATGTGGACTCCTGAAAGAGCCGGCACCTGCTGGGGCCGGTTGTGGTTCCTGGCTCGGCCTTCTGGCAAGCCTATTAGACGATCTGCAACAGGGGAACAAACATTTGAATGTTTGTTATTTTATTATGCAAAATGCACTTTTTCTTGTCCCATGACTTTTTCTCCTGCTCAGTGTTTCAGAAAATATGTGTGCAAACACGCCGTTTGAATTTGGCGCCCTTCATGACATCATGAACAGATCTGTTTAGCTCAGGACCTCCTCAGGCTTTTACTCTTAAGAAGGAAAGGTGAATATTTATGGTCTTGCCTTTGATGTTCTCCGGCTGCTCTGCATTAACTCTCCATGATTTACAAAGCTTCCTTATGGACAGACAGCTTGACTTGTTGCTAAAGCTGCAGTCAACGCTAGCTGCTAGCGGTAGCTACTGTTATTAGCAGTCTCAAACTGGGAACTCCCAACGGTCCAAAGCTCCTGTGCTAACGTTAGAGGCGTAAACAAAAGTTCCTGAAGCACCAAGCTTCCAGTCTGGACAGTAAGCTAAAAAGGACGGCTAGCTGCACGGCTAACTAGCTTCATGCAACTATCATTAGCAGTAGTTAGCGGCTAAAGTAACAGCTAACAACAAGTGAATCTATCTGTCCATCAGGAAATGCAGTAAATCACGTTGAGGCAGAGCAGCAAATCTGATCCAGTTCCACCAAACCACTGAATAAAGTTGTAAAGTTTCGTGTTTGTTCAGTAATCAGTGTGGCCTGGTCTCACGTAGCCATATCTCCAGACATTGTGTAAGCGCTATGCAAGCTAGTTGCTGCCCCTCAGGGGGCTTCTGGGAAGTTAGCCAATCAGAAGAAAGTGGGCTTTTATGGAGGGAGGCCTTAAGGAGACAGGAGCTAAAACTGTGTTCAGACAGAGGGTGAAAAGTGGTGCTAAAGTAACAAACAGTTTGAGAAAATCATTTGTTTTTTGAACATAAAAGCATGTAAACATTTTTTAGAAGACACCAAAAATTAAAGGTTCAGTGTGTAATATTTCTATAATATAAGATCCATAACTATGTTTTCATTGGGGTGTAAAGCCCTTTTATAATAAACCATTATGTTTTTATTACCTTAGAATGAAACATTTATATCTCCCCTGCCATGGACGGTGCCACGTTGCATTGTTATGTTTCTACAGTAGCTGAAAATGGACAAACAGGCTACAGAGCGCGTTTCATCACTACGTTTTTCTTGTTCTACTTCTGGTAGAATTTAGCCAGTGCAGACACTCATCACTATGTTGAATACGTACGTTAGAAGAAGAATAAGAAGTAGTAATGATATACTGCAGGGGTCGGCAAATAGGTTTTGAATCAGAGCAATATTTTTCACCTTAGGACGGTGTTTTTGTTTTCCTCTGCAACAAATGGATTCTGCAGCGAATGTTTCTCAGATCACGGCATGTGCTGCGCTGTTTGTGTTTCGGGGTTTGATCCTCATCCATCAAACGACGGACGCCTTTTCATTTCCCCAGTATCTCCAGACAAAGGACATTCAGGGGAATCACGATCTCTGACGTTTCTTTCAGAGGCGTGTCAAACAGCTACAGACTCATTTTAATGTCGTTCAGAGTTTTTCAAAGTAAAAGCTCAGTTAAACTTCAAATACAAGATTGCATTAAACAAGCTTTCTTGTGCTTTTATTTTGTAGGCAAAACCACTAAAGAGGAAGTGATTATGTGAGTAACTGCTGTTGTCGTGACTGAGATCTATTTCAGCACCACTATCAAACCATTTACTTATTTATATTTTTTGCCGCTATCACAGCACCATAATCTGTCAGCGGGCCAGATATTATTGTTGCCGGGCAGTTTTGGCGAGGGTCCATAATCACAGAGCGAATTAATGTGTTTCCCTTGTCAATGTTTGTATAAACTTTATTTAATATGTGGTTTATAATGGACTGTGGTGCAGAAACAGTGACAGTGTTTCACAGCCTTGTTGTACATTTTCCATATTGTCTGTCAGTGGCCAAGTCACAGTAACATATGGTTGTACTGAATAATTAAGTAAATATAAATTCTTAATAAATCTACCTAAAGAACCCTTAATTCTCGAGTGGCCACTCTCTGCTGTCGCAGAAGAGACATCTTTTGTGTCCGACACCGTGGCTGTCCTCTTTGGAAAGGTAGGGGGCAGTGGTAGAAGGGAAAGAGTGTTGCAATTCACAACCCTCGCCACTAGATGCCACTAAATCTTACACACTGAACCTTTAAAATATCAATGTGAAAATTAAACATGAACTCTATTGTGAAAATAATGCAGTCCTCTTCTTTACTGCATGGTACAACATTTAATTAGGGTATATGAATATGAAAAGCTACCCAAATGAAAGTTAAGAAAACATCAAACCATAGCTTACCTTGGCCAAATGTGAAAACTTTGCCATCTTTAGTTAACGCCACAGAGAACTGTGTTCCACAAGCCACTTTTTTGATGCCGATTCCACACAACACGTCCACTTTCTAAGGAATTAAGAAATCCAAATAAACATACATTTGCTCACAAATCAGCTTCATAAGTTTGAACATCTTCACTTTACGGTTGTGGAGAAGCAGGCCTCACAGAGCCACAGCGCCTACCTGAGGCGACGACTTGGCTGTGGAATTGCCAAGTCCCAGTTTTCCATAGTCTCCGTCGCCAAAAGCCCAAACCATCATTCCATCAGCAGAGACGACTAACGTGTGGTTCAGACCACAAGCCACCTGAGGAGGAAACACATGTCAGCATGAACTCAGAGAGATCGTTAATCTTCTACTAAACTCTTCAGCTGTTAAAACACAAGAAAGGAAAACTGTTAAATGATGAATGTTTCTCTCTGTCGTCCTGTCTGTGAACATGCTGACGGGAATTATATGTGACTGTCACGTCTTTGCAGGATGTGCAATGGAAAGCAAGTCGAATGAACTCAAACACCTCAACGTTTTTGCAGCTTGATACAAAAGGGAAAATCACACGGTTCTCATTTTCCATGACTAAGTCTGATGAAAAATCATTTACTCTGATTTAAGGGATCTTGGATATACAGAGTTTGTTGCTAGTGAGTGACACGCAGGTTCTGCATGCACAGCAAACCACCAATCACAATACTGTCCTTGACCAGTTTATCAAACGACAAAAGCAGACCCTGCCCCTGATGGTTGTCGGCGACAACCTGAAAATAAGTGAGGAACAAGAGAAAACCAACAAAACAGTGGATTTGGTTGCAAAAAGAGAAACAACTTTTTGTAAAGCACTCAGTGGGATTGTGCCCTTTTTATTTTTTTATCATTTTTGTTTGAAATATTTTTACTGCATTAAAGCTCAATAAACAATGGTTTGTACTCAGAAAAAGTCTTCAGACTTATTTATGTATTTTTTGAATGCATTTTACCAACAAAATCACCCCAATCATTCTAAGATACTCAAATACAGCAACTGAAGTCATCTGGTAAAAATTCCTGTATTTTTTCATCTTGCAGAAAAGAAAAATATTACAATGTCAGTTTATGCAGCCCTATGTAGTTCCAATTAGGGCCTGGCAATAAAACAATAATTTAATAATAATTTTCCTCAATATCAATATAATAAATGTTCAATATATCGTCAATAAATATTTGTTTTAATTCATTTGAATCACAAATAAATTAGGAATTAATTTTTCTATTAAAATATTTATTTTGTTGAGGGACTTAAAAAGAGATTTACTTATCATATTTTGTTAAATTTTTTTGTTAAGTCAATAGTTTTGAATGTTCTCCTCTCAGATTTGATAAGTGATCCACTGTTTGGCATCAAGTGTCCCATTCTGACCATAAAGAAAAGTTGAACTGCAGAATTAACCATCTGATTTCTTCAATTTTCAGTCAGGAGCAAAGATCAGCCTTTAAACTTGAAAGAAATAACAATTTGACATTTATCGTGATAATTATCGATATCGAATGATATGAAATGTTTCATTGTGATAACATTTTTGGCCATATCGCCCAGCACTTGTTCTGTCCTACCTGTCCGACTTGGTAGCCCTCCAGCGCGGTGACCTTCTCTGGTAGCTTCTTGTTCGAGGTGTTTCCCAAACCCAGCCTGCCGTAATCTCCATTACCAAACGTGAAGAGCTTTCCATCAGCTGTCACCACCGCCGAATGTTTGAACCCGCAGGACATCTGAAGGGGAGCAAAGATGTGATTGCAACTGCACTAACAAAAGCCAACAAAATAAGCCCCAAAATAGTATTTTACTCAAACTAATCGGTACATTGCAACCTCTACGTTTTCCAGAACTGAATAAAATCTCTTTTTACTGTATCCATAAAGTTTCTAAATTCCTCTGAGGAGGGAAAGACCGACCTGAACCACCTCCTCTCCTTGCAGCGCTTCAATCTGTCTCGGTCGGCGCTGCCGGTCGCTGTTCCCGTGGCCCAGCTTACCGTAGTCCCCGTCCCCCCAGCTGAACACCTCACCGCTCTCCGTCAGAGCCATGGAGTGGCCGTCGCTGCCGCACGAAGTGACGAGCTGAGTGACGACAAAACCTGAGAGGCGAAGACGACCACGCGGTCAGGGTACGGGTATGTTCTGCTCCAACAACTCTCTCACCACTCAAAACTGTTTTGTTTCTGCCTTCTCAAGTGATCAAATTTGATTATTCAGTTACTTAAATTAGACTTTCAGATACACAGCCAATAGTGAGTCATCCATTTCATCAGTCAGCATGTTTGGTAAGAACAACAGATATTTCAGCGTCACCTTGAAGAGCTGAGATGACAGTGAGAACATGCAGGTCGTCAGAGTTGCCCTGCCCCAGGCGGCCGTAGCTGCCCTCCCCGCACGCCAACACCGTCCCGTTAGGCTGAATCACAAAGGTGCAGTTCTGACCACACACCACCTGAAGGAGGAGAGCAGGTGGCGAATAAGGACATGACGATATACGGCAGATTAACAAGGGGAGGGATAATAATCACATTTTATGACGATGGACGATAACAGGAATCAAATGTTTAGCTGGTAAAAGGCTCCTTTACAGGTCAGAGGAAATACGTTATTAAATCCAAATTTCAATAAAGGGGAAACAATTCCAGTTTTCTTTCTTTCTAAGAACTATAACTGAAATCATACACAGACATTTGTAACTTTTCTTTTAGAAAACATTCTTTCTTAGCACCAGCTTGAGCATTGGCTTTTCTTCCTGTGGTCTATTCGATTGATTGAGCTGCAGCAGGTTACAGGACCTTCTCTCATCTCAAAACACAAAAGTGCTCCAGGTTAGGCTGCTGGACGAGCTTGTTTTGTACAGACAAAATCCAACTGAAAATGAACTGCAGTATAATACGGATCAATTTTTAACAGTGTGACTGTGGTGGGAGCACATTACCATATTTCTAGTAGCTTCATTCTTATCTCACCATTTTAATTCTCCACCTTATTTTCAGTGTTTTCTCACAAACTGCTTTAATGTGCGTTACCTTGCTTTCCCTTCAGACACACCCCCCTACACCGTCTCTCCCTCCCTCCATCTGTCTGCTCAGTTGACTTTCTTCATTAGCACTTTTTATTTATAAAGTCACCAAAAAACACAACTTGTGTTTTGGATTTCTTCACCTGTGATAATGTTTTCACGGCGCCTATGGAGCCCAATGCGGTACTGGATGATACATTGGGAGCTTTTCAAATTTAGCATGTCGTCCCTTCGCAGGGGGCTGCGCTCTGGTCCACGGTAGGAAGATATCCACCATGTCCACGTTATCTAACGTAACACCACATAACATGCCTCTCTGTGTAGTGCTAAAATGGGTCGGCAAATATAGCGTGCTTTGGTGGTTGTTAACATACCTCGGTGGTCTGACTGAGTAAAGACTTAGGCCTTACAGCGAGCTTTTGGTCTACTTCACTCATGGTGAAGAACATCCATGCCATTTTAGGCCCGGATCAGACAGAACACGTTTTATGCAGTGCAATCGAATGAATGGAGAGGCGGGCCCTTGGTTGTGCTGACGGAAGTTTACAGCTGCTTGGATTGTGCGGAGACTGCAAAGATGGAGGAGAAACTTGTGGCGGCTGTTGCGGGTTATCCGGAGTTGTATCAGTTATCAAACCGTAACTACCATAATATCAACAAGAAACAGCAGGTCTGGAGGAAAGTTGTCGGGTCAGTTTCTTTCATTAATTTAAACTGCACTAACGTTAACAGCAGTAGCAAACAGTTCGTAAATAAGCTTTGAACCGACCATCATCCACGTGAAGCTACTGCACCATCTTGTGGTACTCGCCGCAGTGTCTCCTCTTTCTGAGGGTCTCAAGGAGCCAAACCGATCTCCATGTTTAAAAGAGTCTCATCCTCAATCAAGGCCAGAACAAGCGCCCTCCGCTTGTCCATTATTTTTATTAAATGCGACAAAAGACACAGTTGTGATCCAAAGCAAACCAAAGATTAGCCTACAGATCGCTGGTGCTTTAATCCTTGATTGACAGGATGGCTGATTCGGTGGTTGCCTAGCAACATGAAGAAGAAGAAAAAAAAAAACGCAGCACACTGCTCTTTCCAAATTCAACCAAAAAAAAAAAAAGACATCGCTGTGCGCCTCGAGTTTTCGAACCTGCAAAGTGCGTTCTGTCTGAATGGGCCTCAGCGTCTGTGTGTGTGGCTGACACAGAATCGGATATGTGAGACTGATTGAGGTCGTCAGCCAATCTTTTCTTTCTTAATACAAAAATATGCATCTAATTATGTTAAATGATATACATCTGCACAGTGTAACGGGCAATAGATTTACTTTCTCTTGCAGTAAAGTATAAAAATAACTACATGTATTCTTTCTCTCACATGATATAACTGGATGGGATTCTACGTGTGGATGTTGTCAAAGACGTGACAGTCTGGGGACAGTTTTATGTGCCGTCTGTGTACCTGTTGTGCCTGAGAGAAGGACGGGGCAGCGGTGGGTACCAGGATGTTTCTGCCAGCCTCTGCCAGCTGGCCGTGTCGCCCTGCACCCCACAGATATACATCACACTTCCCCCCGAGGTGCCAGTCCTGCAAACACCCCACACACACAAGTGAAAAATAGACAAAACATGAAATAAAGTAGAGGTTATCGTCACCAGGATCTGAGGATAGTCAGACAAACAGCTAATCCAGGTATCAATCTAAATTACCTCTGGTCTAGAGGTGGCCCAGGACATGATCTGCTCATCCATTCCAGACCCCCATTTACTGTTGTCCTGGATAAACAAAGTACAAGGGCTGTTATTACAGGCAGCAGAAGGTGTTATTATTTATAAATTACAGTTCCAGCAGCCGTCCTCACCATGAGCAGAGCCATTTCATCTTTGGGCACGGGCTCCAGGTCGGGAACAGAGAAGGACTCAGGGAAGGTGGCGCCTCGAGCGAGGGCCTCCGCCGCCTTGACTGTTGTTGAGAAGCAGTCCAACCAGGCCCACTCGCTGGCACACCAGACGGCTGTGCCAGACTCTGGCGGGCAGTGACGTAGGGGAGGAGGCACAGGGGGGAGACACAGGAGCTGGTCCAGGTGGAGACCTACAGCCAGGGAGGCCAGGCACTGCATATAGGGGCTGTGGACGAGCTGCTCCCCGCACACGACATGAGGCTAGAAGGTGAGAAGACGACATCAGCAACGACTGGGTGGTGCAGGACAGCAGAACGGGACCATTTCCAGTTAAAAATTTAAACCACACCACCTATCACAACTTGTACTGTTGGTAGGAAGGAATTCCTCTCTGTGTATCGTCTACTAAAGAAAGACCTGCTACCTGACTCAGCACGCATGAAGCTCCACCATTTAATGAGCAGCTGCGGTCATAAAGAGCAGCAATACATCATTAAATTACACGTCGTTACTCCTGCACTTTACAGCTCACACTCAAAAACATATTTTTCACTTGTGATGGTTACGACGTATTTTCTTCTATCAAGATCCAATCAGTCTCCATCAACACTATGCTGAGTTTTGTTTTGTACACATTTTCAGTTTGATTAATATAAATATTATGATTATTTAAATAGACGGTTGATACATTAACGTGGAGAACATTGAATGTGCCTGTACCTTCTCGTAGGCGTACTGCTCCTGCAGCATGACCGGCAGTCTCTCCAGGAAAGCCCTCATGCAGGGTGCAATGTTGAGGCCGACTACGCCCTGCTTCTTCAGAGCTGTGCGGCAAGTGGCCAGGACGTGGTTGGACGCCATGAACTCTTTGGAGCAGTTCACAACCAGCACATCCTGGAAAAGAAGCAGAGGAGTAATAAATAATAAATATTTATTCAACTGAAGTGACGCGGCTAAAAATGGAGGAAAATATGAATCAGGTCAAGCTGTCTTACCTTTGACCTGTTGGAGCAGACCGCGACACCCACGTCTGGGATCCAGACAATATTCTGGATCGCACCTGAACCGGCGACTACTGTCTGGAGCACTGACCCGTCCTGTTGGACACACACACACAATGATGATGAATCTAACTAACAGTGTGAACAGCCAGTAAAGCCTAGTTCACACCCGATTTGCCGCTCAGTGAGCTCGGCGAGCGTCAGGCTGAGATCGGGAGTAAATCAGTGATCACGTCATTTCCCGTTTCACATTCCACGTGTGTTTTCTTGACCAAACGTTGTTTGGAGACCAGCGTCGGGTAACAGAGAGCCCTTGTCAGCTTATGTAGTGTGTGACCCCCTGTCTCGATCAGTCATCCTTTGTTATTTTCACCTCTATGCTTCTATTTTACACATTTCACAAATACATCTATGTGACTTGTACCTGCAGTATTTCCAAACATCCTGTGTCGGTGCTTTCACCTCCATCTGTGTGTGTGTTTCTTACCCGCAGAGACCAGATGTTCATGAGGCCTCCCACTCCTCCAGATGCCAGAGCCAGACCATCCGGGCTGAAGGCCAGTGTTCTCACTGGAGTGATGTGGCCCTTCAGCTGGAAAACACACACCGCTCCATCCCGCGACCACCGGGATGACTGCAACACAGTGACAGCATGTAAACGGTAGAACGCACCATCACATTTTGTGATCTGTTTGAAAATGTATAGAGGGAACAAGATATATTGTTATGAATCTGTAGGAACGTCTAGAAATTAAAACAAATGCCAAAAGCACTTTACCGTCTTTATATTACATGAACAACAAGCAACATCTCACGTCATTAGTCAGGTGTTTATTAAGAGCAGTTACAAGTACCTTGAATTTAGGTTTTGCCTCCTGCTCCCACCATCCCTCTGAGTCAGAGGAACAGGACTCTGGGAAGTTACAGATGTCTTGAGGAACAGTCCAGACGGAGACCAGGCCGTTCTGGCAGCATCTGATAAACACAGCGACACATGAAAACTAAGTGCAGGAAATATTCTTTCATGGAAATATAAGAATGAAAATGTTTCAGCAGGTTGTCCTGTGTGTCGCAGTTGTGTTATTTGCATGTAATCTAACATTTCTAACAATGTTCAAATCTATGCTTAATCTGCGAGATGGAAGATAAACAGGCCTCCCAGAGCAGGTAGGTACAGATAGATCTGGATTCTGCAAACCTTCTGTGTGTATTAAAACGTTCCTTACATCAGGGCACAGATATTTGGAACTTTTAACAAGCACACAGACAAGGTGCCAATGAGACATTCAAAATACATATATCATATACTGAATGCTATGAACTTTACAGTAATATTGTCATTGATTAACCATAATTATTTCTCATATGGATAATTTGAGGGACTCATTTAAATGATGAGCGAGGCGGTAAAGAGAACACCTCACATACTGTCTCAAAAACCAGTATTTGTATTTCAACACAACTTACATGGCAAACATGCTGAGGGGATTTGGGCCACGTCCAGGCAGGCTGCACCAGGCCACACCGTTAACCAGGGAGGGGTGTCTAAGACTCTGCAGGCAGTGCCAGCCAGAGCCCGAGTCGGAGTGAGAATCCGGACAGGCCCACAGCTTCACGGTCTCCTCTTTGGCACAGGTCAGCAAGATCCGACCGGTAGGATTCCATTTCATGCTGGTGATTGACTCCTGTAAAAACAACACGCAGAGAGATTCAGTTCTGAGAAGAACTTGGCCGTAAACACACAGTTTTAAAATGAAAACATCAGATTCTTTATTTTTGTACAATTATTTTACCTTGTGTGCATCAATGACCACGATGGCTCCTTTTTCTAAGGGCTCTTTGGATCCTATCAGCAGCTTGCCATCTGCGTAGCCCACAGCAAAAGGCTTGTCTTCACTGTACCAGGCTATGTGCATCACTGCCACTGAGAGAGGATGAAATGTCACTTTGGAAGACAGGTACGAAGGCAGGCAGGAGTTGTATCACTGAAGCCCCGGACATATTTGCTTTTAACTATGCGTTCACGTACGCAATATGGCTGCCACATGTATCCTCTGGAGCGTAGGTTGTGCACATCCCCAGAAATTAGAGAAGCAATTCAGCACATGAACGTGGGGGCAGAATGTCTATCTGACCAGCAGCAAACTCCTGTTCCACACACCAGCCCAGGTGGTGGCACGCAAAAAAAAGAAAAGGGTCAGCAGCCGACTTTAAAAAAAGAGATTTACGGTGGGACGTTTACAATAAGACTCCTGAAGCTAATCTGCAATCACCCGGATTGTTCTGATGTCTCTTTAAAATCCTAACCTCCTTGAGTGTCGCTATGTTTGGTTTGTTTACGATGTGCAAATTCGGAGGTTGTCGGAAGAAGATAATCCTACAGCGGCAAAGGATGATCTGTGTGTCTACGCCGTGTGTCCACGCCGTGTGTGTCCACGCCGTGTGTGTCCACGCCGTGTGTGTCCACGCTGTCTACGTCTGTCTACGCCATGTCTACGCCGTGTCTACACGGCGTGTGTCCACGCTGTCTACACCATGTCTATGCCTGTCTATGCCATGTCTACGCTGTGTCTACACGGGGTGTGTCCACGCTGTCTACACCTGTCTACGCCCGTGTGTCTACACGCCGTGTCTACACACCGTGTCTACGGCGTGCCTATGCCGTGTCTATGCCGTGCGTACACGCTGTCTACACCGTGTCTACGCTGTCTACACCGTGTCTACGCCTGTCTATGCCGTGTCTACGCCGTGTCTACGCCTACGCACTGTTAAAAAGCAAGTATATCGGGGGCTTTAGTGTGTACAGTCCAACCAATAGTATGAAGCTGCAGTACCGGAGGCTGCAGTTTCAGGAACCCCGCAATCCTGGGACAACAATTCTAGGACCCTAGTTCTTTTGCGACAGCGTCATCTAGTGGACTGGTGGTGGTAATACACAGCAACACGAAGGAGGTTAACATGCAAATAACCAATAGCTTAGGTTTAGGCACACACCCGATGGTAGTTGTGTTAAGGGTAATTGGCTGTAAAGAGTAACATAGCCAGTGAGCTTGCTGGCAGTATCAAAGCAAACAAGGGTCCTGGAATTGCAGTTCCGGTCCTTGGATTGCGGTCCTGAAACTGCAGCCTCCGGTACTGCAGCTACATGCTGCTCAGTCAAACACATATAAGCACAATAACACAGAGATGTAAGACTCATTCAGAAACTCCCTCTTCGTACCGTCTTTCCTGTAGCAGTGCTCCAGCTCGGTGCGGTGCATACTGGAGGTATCCAGCACCTCAATGAGGCCTAGAGATCCATCCATTCGTCCCACCAGCAGCATGTCCTTGGGTTCCCCGCACCACAAGGACTCTGCCTCCTCTTTAGGCCAAGCAAGCGCCGACACCCAGTGAGGCTGCACATCTAAAAGGCCCTTACCACCTGAGAGAAGAGGAAAGGAGGTCACAGTTAGTGTAGTTCAGTTTATCACACTGAAAATATACAACATTGACACTGTATTTATTTTAAGACTTCTTTAGACGCAAGAAAGATGGTAATGCAGAGAGTGGGTTTGTGCAATAAAGACACAGTCACATTACAATAGTACAAGAGAAAATGTGCTCATTAAAGCTAATAGGAATATGATTGTGGACTTTCACCCTTGAGGCAGCTGAAAGTAGCCAAGTACAGATGGTGCATGCTTCAGGGTGTGTGGTGGGAGGCAGGAAGAGATGATTGGACCACATTCAGTCCCCGGGCATATTCATTTTTAATAGGAGCTATAAAATCTTAATGCCCTCTCATTCTTATTCTGTGGACCTCACACACCAGCAATACAAGCAGGACCACGTAACACATCTGATACTGAAACAACTCAGATGGAGCTCATCGTTAGCACGTTATAATAACATAAAAACAGAACCGAAGAGCTTGAAAAAACTTTGTTTACCATTAACTTGCCAGATGTTGACCATTTTCTCCATGGCGGAGGCCAGATATTTTCCGGTGACACTCCACGCCAGAGGAGACAGGCAAGGGTCGCTGGGAGATCCCAAACCTGACATGCCCTCTTCTGAAGAGCCGTCACTGATGAAAAAACACAGAATAAACACAAATGAGACCAACAAAGCGATCCCAGTCCCGGCTGTTCTCATCTGTGACACCACGACGGTGGAGCGAGCGACCACTCGCCATCAGAGCAGGGGCGTCTCTCTCAAACTTCAAGAAGCTCTTGAAAACTCATCTCTTTAGAGAACGCTTCCTCTTATAACACCTTTAACTCCTAACCTCTAACATGCACTTCCTGTGCACTTCTTCTTCTATCCTCTACAATTATCTTGTATTGATTTCCCTTTTTTCCCCACTCTTACCTCTTTGACCAACATTGATGTGATATGTGCCATTAGCTCTTACTAGTATTTATTGCTGCTCTTCCTAATATGCATTGTCAGTTGTAGATCTCGTGCTGTATTTGATGCTCTGTTGATGCTTGTATGTTGTTTCTCTAATGTGAGTCGATCTGGATAAAAGCATCTGCTAAATGAGTAAATGTAAATGTTACACTTAAAGCTGCATTCATTTATTTATTTGGCCACTTGTGGGCGGCTGAAAACTCAACATCTAATACATCCTATGACGTTGTTAGCAGACTGTTGCCTGTTGACACATCCCGCTGACACAGAATAACATTAGCATTGATTTGATGTCCTCTTGGTCTTCTCTCATTCCTGAGAAAACTATCTGGCTCTTTAGCTGCTAAATGCTCCACTTTCTTGCGATTAGCTTGTCGCTACCTTTGTCCGATTGTCAGTTGGTGCTGGGCAGATAGTATATGGTGCGTTTTAGCTGAAAACAGCTGCCTGCCTAGATTAGTGCAGATTTAAAAAATAAGCAAAACAAATAAGATGTACTGTAGCTGCAGAAAAATCCCATCATCAGGAATGTATTATAAGGGCACAGTTTTGTGACTCACTGTGGTTTCCCCATTTACATACTGAGGTATCTGGAGGCAGAACATGGCACTGCAGTATTAGTGGTGCTTCAGAAAGCCTTACTCTTTATTGAAGATGCAGGTCTGCTGGAGGGCGTACTGGCTCTTGGTTACGTTCCACATCCTGACCGTCCCATCATTACCACTGGTAGCCAACAGGCCTTTCTTACTGCACCATCCACACGTGATGACCTGAGTGACACATATTACAAATTTTTTTAATACCAAACAGTTTATATTAAACACCTTTGAGTTCTAAACGAGCCAGATGACACATCTGACCCTGCACTGACTCACTCTGCTCTGGTGAGCCTCTAGCTTGATGAAGGAGCACTTCCGCAGGTCCCCCGCCATGTCGGCAAAGGTCTGGGGCCGGCTCTGGTTGTTGTCACGGTCGTGGGCGGCCAGCGTGCGGACCAGCTGCTGGGCGGCCCACTGGCGGTGTTGCGACGAAAGCCTGGAGGACAGGCAGCAGGCCGCCAGAGCGTTGGCGAGCTCCAGAGGCCCTACAGCGGAGGGATTTTGGGAAGGATGGGCATACAAATGCGCAATTAGACCTGCTCGACACGGAACACAAGGTGACAAGGTGGCCCGGTGAGTGACAAAGAAAATAAAAATGAAAAAGACAAACATGAAAACACAAAAGGCACAGAAGAACCAAAAGGTGACACTAGTGAACAGAGAGAAACATAGCAAAGCTGGAACAAGCATGAGTCATGTGTGAATGAAAGCTTAACAGATGGTTCTGATGATTTATGCCAAACTACACAAACACATGCTAATAATTATAAGAAGATAAACATCTGGGCCAGTAATAAATATTTAAAGCCACAAAATAAATAACTTTGACTCATTTTGATATATGTAGTATGTAATGTGGCATAATCAATCAAGGTGGCGCCATGTGCTGTTCGTTTAATTACACTTACTTACACTGAAAAAGTTCAGATATTTTGGGAAAATATACAATAAATATTCAATATTCTTTGTTGTCACAGGAACTACTGATATGAAATATTATCACGGTGAGATATAAAAGATAACCAATGAGCTATCTCCTTCTATGTGAAGCCTACAAACCTCTTTTCTCCATGTCAGCCTTGTCATAAGCAGGTCTGAGTCTGGCCCCTTTATCTGCCAGCAGGGCCACCAGAGCCTGTGTGACCACAAAGTTGGGGGAGGTGACGAGCTTGTTCTCCTCAGCTACGCCACGCAGAAAGCTGGGCAGGAACTTCCTCTGGATGGGGTCGTCCACTGTGGTCAGATTCATGCCGGTAGCTGCAGAGATCAGGTTCTGAAAAGGTAGAACGTTTTCATGCAGCAGATGAATACTTTTTTTTTGCTATTGCACTTAAAGAAGTACTTTAAAAATGTGGTAAACGCTTATTTGCTTTCTTTCTGAGAGTGACATAAGACATCAGTAGACATAGTAACAGCACGCAACTCCTCCCCTAAAACCACCGTTTTTACATTTCTGTTTGGGTGGGGATTAAACAATCAAGGTACAGCATGTTAATTAGAGACCTAAGGTGCTGGTAGATGGACTTTTGAACTTTGGACAGAGCCAGGTTAGCTGCTTCCACCTGCTTCCGGTCTTTATGCTAAGCTAGCTAGCTGCTGACTCCAAGGCTGAACATCATGCACGAACAAAATATGAATATTTCTCATGTTAGGTTATTTTCAACACATTTTTCATTGGATATAATAACTTTTAACTATCCTACTGGACTTGAATAAGCATCCAAGTATTCCAATGTTGAAGAGAATTTACAGTTTGTGGTATACATTAATGTTTTCAGGAGAAGCAGTAAAAGCTACACAACATGTAATAATAATAATAACACATTCAGCTTTAACACTGAATACTGCCAGCAGCAGTTATATTTCAGTATCTTTAATTACAACATAAATCTCTAGTCTGAGTCAAGCGACTGAAGGCAACAAACAAATCAGCACGTGGCACTGTTTGTGTTTATTTTATAGCTGACTGTTGGATAATTTTTACAGGTTGTGACATTTAATAATTTTTACGTTATGCTTCTTCACCGGCACATAACCAACACACAGCGGGAAGAAAAGATTACGTGATGGGAAATATAACTGAGCAGGTGTGAGTGCTTAAAACAGAAAATAAAAGTGCGTCCGGGAGGCCTAGTTTTTGATAACACTGACTGTGTAATCATCCTCGGCTCAGGTCTGACCGGGGACCTTTGTTGCATATTTTGCCTCCCCTCTCTCGCATATTAAAGGCCATTTCTTCTTTTATTGCATTCTATCTAACGAAAGGCAAAAACGAACAAGAAAATATTTGAGGAAAAAAAAAACTAGGGCTGGCCCGAATGTCATTTTTTGAGCTTCGAAGCCTCGACGGTAATTAACAGCGAATAATTGAAGCTTCGACTTCTGACTGTGAGAGAGAGAAAAAGAGAGAGTGCTTTGTTTCATTACTTACTAACATCACGTTATTATTACCAAAGGTTGTGTTTAACTTTTCTCGTGGCTAAGCTAGCAGTCCCAAGTGCAGGACTGACTAAGAGAGGGAGGAGACTGGAGTTAGATAAAACTGTGAAGTGATTGGAAATTGAGCCGGGGAAGAGACCAGATGCAGCAGAACCAGGTTGGTGTCTGCAGTGCAGAGCAGGAGGGAACAGTAGCTGAGAGTCCAGAGGGTGAGAGGCTGAGTTGAGCAAGTTCAGAACAGATCACGGGAATATATTAACCGGGCGGGGGTGCAGGAAGAGCAGACGGGATGAGCGCCGTTTCCAATAGCGGAAATTAACAACACGTTATTATGTAAAATTAGCTTTTTTTATATCCCATTAAATGTTCTTAAACACCCTAAATGGCCATTGTCATCACTCAGTTTAAAGCGCTCTCAGTTTAAAGCTCTCCCCCAGAGCTGTGGGCTTCATTTTGTTTTCCCTTTGATGTGAAGTGCAGTGTTACGTTCACTGCTGTGGTCAGGCGTGCAAAATAAAAATAAAAATTCAAATCCCAGAATTGAAAATCGAATGTGTACACAATGATCGAATATTTGGGTTCACCCCTACAGAATACTAGTGTCAAAAAAAGCTACGTGGAATAAAACTTTTGACTTTATTACAGCCAACAACTCTCGACAATGATTCTATAAATCGAACATGAGATGTCTATAAAGCCCAGATATGAATTATGAAGCAGGCCGATGAGTAACAACACTGCGTACCTGAGTGCAGAGCTGCACCAGCAGCTTGGCGGCGTTGGGACTGTTGGAGGCCAAGCAGCCCACCGCTGTGCTTAGGTAAGCCAGACAGGAGATTGGTTTGCTCGCCTTGGCGGCTCCACGGGGCCTTTCAGCGTGGCCGGAGCCTGCTGTAGGACTGGTGGAGAGACCGGCTCGACCTGCTGCCGCCAGACACATTAGCCTGACCAGGGTCCTGATGTCAGTCAGACCGAGAGACTCCAGACCAGCTGCAAGGCTGCAGCTCGAGCCGCTGGGTGGGGAGGGAAGGGAGGAGAAAAGTCACGGAGAAGTCATTTAATGCATAAATCCTTCCGTCTATCTGTCAGCTACATTTTAGGAACATTTTTCAACATTCAAATTAATGTTTGATCTGATTTTTGTCATCCTAAGGGATGAAATGAATAAAATATTTCCATAATATACCTAATAAGCCTTATATTTTATTTAACTGCTTTAATTCACGATATGTAGCATTTAGTGATTAGAGAAAAAAAAGAAGAACGTATGCTCACATAAACATCAACACAGAGAAAATCGCTGTACACCGGAGTAAATAGTTTTCTCATGGACATCATCATGTGACGGGTTACAGAAAGACTGTAGTCGTGTTGTGCTGGTTTACCTGACAGACAGCAGGGACAGGGCTCTCATCACCATGGTCCTGGCCAGCAGCACCTGGGCCGCAGCCGTCACCCTCCTCAGAGCCATCACTCGGTCATGAGGGTTCTGGAGAGCTGCTGCCTGCTCGCCGAGGGTCACCCTGCCCGCTGAGCTCTTATCCACCGAGGTCTGACAACCTAAACACAAACACACACTCAGTTTACGGATGTTACTAAGGCAGAAGCACACAGGGTTTAAGGGTTGAACTAATTGCTTTACTTCACTTTGATTGGCGCACAAAACACTATATAATATTAAGGAATCACATATATTTTCGTCCCCAGAAGTCATGGGATGTTGAAAGTTCTTCTCACCGATCTGCAGCAGGGTCTCTTCCATACTGTTGGCGGCCGTCACCATTGCAATGGAGGCTCCCAGTGGGTCACTGTCAGGGAACTGGACAGCCTCGGGAACAATCCTGCGCTCGCTAAGACCCAACGGGCCGGCCAAAAGCTCAAACTCCTCCTCGCCCGTCAGCTTCTCATCTTCATCGACATCCAGCATGTCCCAGTCCTCTGCAGCGGGACGGACACAAACAATGAGAAATCAACAGCGCATCAAGTGAATTTCAAATTAAGTTTGACACGTTTTTAATACACCTCACCTTCGTAGACACTGTCCTGCTTTCCCAGGAGGTCAGGAGCCTGTCCCTTATACCTGAGTACAGATCACAGAACAAAACAGGTAGTACAAAATAGTACAGAAATAAAACACAATGGCTCATGACTCCGACATGAAATGCCGTCCAAATGCAGAGCACGGGCAACTTTTGTACAGGAATTTTGGCTTTTTTAAGGGTCCGGTGGTCCAAAGGGTTACCCTCTAATTGTCTCTCAAATTAATATAAAAATTATAATTTAGAGTGTAAAAACCTTTGGCAAACAAAACGAACACAAATCAAGGCTGACATCATTTGTTTTTTGAGTCACTGGTACTCAAGTCTGAGGTAGCAACAGTTACATTTTTCAACACACCTGTAAAAACAATACTGGATTCTTGAGGCCAATTTCCAAACTTGAGTGTTTGAAATGTCTGATGATTTAAATAAACAATAATTTTTGGGAAGGATGGTGGACACTCTGTTAGGGCTGGACGATGAAACAATAAAAATAATTATTGCGATATAATTTTTCTCAACAACATAAATGTTCAATAAATAATTAATAAATGCATGAATTTATTCACTAGAATCACACAAAATAGGACTTTTTTTATTAAGATGTTTATTTTGTTGAGGAAAAAGGACTGAAAAGAGCTTTTACTTAATTTTACTTTTTGAATGTTCTTTTGAATAATTCTTTTGAATGTTCTACCTCAGATCTGTGAAGTATTTGTCGTGTTCTGACCATGAAGAAGAGTTTAAACCACAACTGACCCTTCACGAAGCCACAGCCCAAATACGCAACCGGCCAATCACAGTGCAGCAGGGTGCAACGGTTCAACAAGCCCACGGTTCGGTTTGTTTTGCGGTTTCGGGGTCACGGTTTCGGTTCGGTAACAGTAGGGAATATGGAGACATTTCTATTTTCCTACGAAAGTTATAGTGGGATACAAATAATTTTAGACTATAATTTTAGATGTTGTCTACAATGCTGCATTCAGTTTACCGTACATTTCAAGTCAAGCAGATATAAAGGGTGACAGTCTGTGTGAATCTAGCTTCTAAACAGTAACATGGATGACATGATCGACTACGTCGTCAGTTATAACA
>JAPMOB010224549.1:0-25095 GCA_029875015.1 Lepomis gibbosus
CCCTGCCCTGAACACATTTACATGACAACATTCACCCACAGTGATAGCGCCACCTGCTGGCAACAGGAAGTGAGGTACAACACCTTCATTCCACTTCCGAATCGCGTAGAAAATGCTCAGCCGCACCGGCAGACCTCCGGAATATGCAACGCGGCCGCACCACACCCCGACGCGCTACAGGTGCGAGGGCCCGCCCATCGCTGCTTGCAGCTTTAATTTAAGTTGGATTTGAAAAAGGAACAAAGACAAACAGAGACAGAGAGTGCCAGAAAAAAGAGACAGTGACAATATAACTCTGACAGACTAGAGTCTTTCACATCTCCGCTGACTTTGAAAGTCATGAATGGAATACTTAATATGAATATTCGCATTCATTTTCCATTGTGTGCTTGTGTTTGCGTCTGCTCAAACCCCAAAGATGGACACTTTTCAGCAGCCTATATTTTTTGCTGTTGAGGCGATACGGTAACTGAGATAGAGGGTTTTGTTGCAGCTCATTGCATAATGTCAATAGACAATTAGGCATTTACTGGATTCTACCCGCAAGCTAATTAGTGCTACGTAATTAGCGGAGGGAGAGTCTTAAGTGTTCCCAAATGGAGCACCAGATAGCCACTTACGCAGTGCTTAGCTGTGCTTCGGCCTGACACTCCAATCACAGCTCCAGAGACACTCAGACGAGGACTAGAGGTGCTTGACAAGGCTCAACATGGCGTTAAGTCAGGATAAGTGGTGTTCAGTAGTGACAAGGCCGCAGTGCTGCTTGGAATGTTTTTTTGTTTTTTTAAAAATGGTCGGTGCTGTTGCTGTATGGCCTGAACTCTCATTTTAAACAATGTCCTCAAGCAAGGAGGAGAAAGACAGAAACTGAAAGGCTTTACACTATATATTCACTTTGGAAAGGAGTGCTGCTGATCTTTGCAGAGTTTTCTCTGAGCACACTTCTTCTCTGGAATGACATGTTCATATAAAAGCTGACTAAACAACTTCTGAAGATGCCAAACACAACTTTTCTTAGTTACACATTCCAGTCGTGCTCATCCGTTTGACCTCGCCTCATCTTGCAACACATCTTGTTTCTTTGACTCCCTCTCCCCCGCCTGTCTCCCTTGGGTTCGTTTCAAAAGTGCCTCATCTCTTTAGCTCTGATGGACTTCCAGCTGTGATGCAAGCGTTTCCAAGACTGGCATGTCTCTTTGCATCGCCCCTCTCCCTCCTTTACATCTCTCTATCTATCCGAACTCCTCCATGCGATGTGATTGAATCAACAATTCAGTCTATCTATCCCTTGCTATATGTCTCTTGTCCATCAGTTTATTCACGATTCTTTGTCTTGTTTCTCAGTCGGGGGCACCAAATGGCAATTTCAGGTCAGACAGTCAGGCAGCCATCAAATACAGCTTTCATGAATGAATGAAAGGAGCTTGGGGCAACTATGGCTCAGGAGGTAGAGTGGGCCGTCCACTAATCAGAAGTTTGGTGAGTCGATCCTCGGCTCCTCCAGTCTTCATTTCATATGTTCAGACTGCAGTGACCTAAATCTTGTTTTGTTTTTTTCGCTTATGACTGAGATCAGATTTTTGAAATCTAACGAGCCCAAGTCACATGGAATCTGATCTTTTCTTGTTCATATGTGATCCATCTATCAGATACAGGTCAGATTTTTTAAAATGCGATCCCCTTTATCACTTTGATGAACAGTTGACTCTGCAGACAGTGTCAGGAATAATCTTTGTGTAATAACCCTGTAACTCTAACATCTACCTGCATATTTACAACTCACTATTTATTGGGGGCGCAATGGTTAGCACTGTCACCTCACAGCAAGAAGGTCGTTGATTCGAACCCCAGTCGTTCTGGCCTTTTGGAGTTTGCATGTTTTCCCCGTGTCTGCGTGGGTTCTCTCCAGCTTCCTCCCACCATCCAAAGACATGCGGACTAGGTTGATGATTGGTGACTCTAAATTGTCCTTAGGTATGCGTGAGTGGATGTGGCCCTGCGATGGACTGGCGGCCTGTCCAGGGTGTACCCCGCCTTTCGCTCGAAGCTGGGATTGGCTCCAGCCCCCGCAACCCTGTACGCAGGATAAGCGGTTGACGATGGATGCATATTTATTTATAATTCTAGCATTCCTCTCAATTCTAACAGTCATGCAAACTCCTTACCTTTCAGCTAAATTTGCCTTGGTCGTTGGTGGGTTATAGCTTCGCTACTTTACAGCTGCATGCTTAACCAGTCGTCACTCCTAATGGCTAAACCTGTCAACCAATCAGAGGCTGAGTAAGGCGGGCTTTTTTTCAAGTCTGCTACACTGTGTGGTCTGACAACTGAACAAGTTAGGACATTACTGCTGAACTGCCGAATGAACTGTACATCAGGAAGTAAGCCTGATATAAGACATAAGCAAGCTAGGAATGAGTGTTGTATGTTACTGTTTTTAGTTGTTTTTTTTAGGATTTGTTTATTTATTGATATCATGATTATTGATGTCAATGTACAGCACTTTGGTGAACGTCTGATATGGGCCACATTTTAAAAAATAATGTGACAAATTGTCAATCAAAAACATTGGATCTGTAAAATAAATTGGAAGAGTATTAAGGCCTGCAGTGTGAATATTGTTGATATTGGAGTCCAACTGCCAATGGGCAGATGGGGACCTGGAGGAGGGATTGAGTCCATTAGAAAAGTCTAAGTCCACGGAAGGAAAGGGCATAGCAGGGAACCAAAGGATGGAGATCAGGGCAGAGCAGAGTAACCAGACCCGAAGGTAGAATAGAAGGGCAACAGGAGAGTTTAGGCAGGCGGCCCGAAGGCAGGACAGAGGGGGAACAGGGGACCTCATGTGGGTGGCCTGAAGGCAGGGTAAAGAAGAACCAGAAGGGCTCAGGTGGAGCACTGGAGCAGAGCAGTTCAGGAAGTTGAACCAGAGTTGATGGCCACGTCTCCTCTTAGGACCACCACCGAACCCAGGGAAATTGGCCAGGCGAGTGACCTCAAATGGATGCTGGTGGTCAAGATCGTTTGCTGGCCAGTAGGCAGGCTGACCAGCACATGATGGCAGTGAAGCAGGCTTGTGAATGCTAGCTGGCTGTGTGGCCTTTAGGGAACTCTCTCGCTGTGTTTGAAACAGAAGGCAGTTGCCTCGCTGTCTCAATAGACAGTTGCCTCAGAAGGCATCACTTTCAAGTGAAGGCTGCTCTGTTTACGTTAGTTTCGAACAGCCTTCTAAGGCAGCACTTATGGCAACGCATGACGTCAGTACGCCGTGTTGCGTCTCTTTTGGCTGTCAAAAGAGACACTAGCCTTAGCATAAGCCAAACGGCTAAAAGACGCCTCAGAATCATACTGAACAAACTTGGTTGGTCACAGTCACGGGCTGATATTATAGTTCAATGTTCTCGCTAAATTTTCAAAAATCGAAGCAAGAAAACTAAAAACTTTTATAATTGTGTACAAATTCGGCTTGTTTGTCCGCCGTCTTGAACAGTCGATATCTCCGGTGGCCGCAGCTGCGCTACTTTATGGGTAATAGCCAGCATCAAGTCAGCATCAGTGCTGCCTTCAAAATTGGCCGTTACTGGGGCAGCTTGAAGGCATCTCCAGAGACAGGAAGAGATCGTTCGAGCCGTTTCGAACAGCACTCGATGCCTCGCTGTCCTGTTAGACACCTTCTGAGACAGTAGTTTAGCCCACAGCCTCTGTTTTAGCAGCACAGTTTGCTAAAAAAGTCAACAGAGGAATGACAGTCTCTGGGGTGTGATGAATCTCCCTGCCCAAGGAAACCAAGTGTTGGGTCAGGGAGGCAGTCGGACTGACAGGCAGGTGGGAGGCTAGTCAGAACAGGGAGTTGGCTTGCCACTAGAGTGCTAGCAGGCCAGGAAACAGGCTGAAAGTTAGCTGCTGGAGCGCTAGCAGGCAGGGAAACAGGCACGTTTAACTCGATGCTGGCAGGAGGGGGTGCTCAAAAAACATTTTGCCCACCTAGGCAACCGACGCCGCAGCCGGGTCTTATAGCTTGGAGCAAACTGCCAGTCAGTCCACAACTCTGCTAACACTTCCAAAAACATGTCCATTTCAAATTTAAAGTCTGCTGGGTCCATTTTGTGGTTGCATCCCTAAGTTTTTTTAAAGCTGAATGCAGCAGCAGGAAAAACTTAGGTGTAGACCCAAATGCAGACTTTGCGAGGAGGATGCAGTTCAAAAATCGCTTAAACATGCTCACAACAAAGCATGCGCTGCAGTGTGTGTGTCCCGTTGTTTGGTCCACATCCATCAACCTATGGATGCTGTTTATTTCTCTGTATCTCCAGGCAGAGAACATTTATGGGAATCACATTTTCTGACGGTTCTTTTTTCAGAGTTGTGTCAAGCAGACTACACTCTTTTTAATATCATTCAGGGTTTTTCAAAGTAAAAGTTCCCAATTCAACTCAAAATAAAGCATTGCTGCAAAAAATGTTCTTGCACTTTATTTTGTAAGCAAAACCACTAAAGAGGAATTGATTTTATGAGTAACTGTCATGACTGAGATCTATTTCAGCACCGCTATCAAAGTATTAATTTATTTATATTTTTTGCCGCTGTCAAAGCACCATAATCTGTCCGCGGAGCAGATATTACTGCTGGCGGGCAGTTTTGGCAATGATACATGATCCGAGAGAAACAATGTTGTGAAATGCATTTGTATGAACTTCATCTATTATGTGGTTTATAATGGACTGTGGTGCAGAAACAGTGTTTCACACTCTTGGTTTACATTTCTTATGTTATCTGTCAGTGGCAGAGCCTCAATAATATGTGGTTTTACTAAATAATTAAGTAATTAAGTAAATATAATTTCTTAATATATCTACCTAAATAAACCTGATTTCTTGACTGGCTACTCACAGCTGTCTCAGGAGAGAACACCTTTGGTCCTGTGTCAGCCACCGTAGCTGTCCTACATCTTTGAAGGGGGTGTGTAGTGGCAGACTAGACCATTTCAATTTGCATCCTCACTGCTAGATGCCACTAAATCTTGCACACTCTACCTTCACATGTCAAACTAGAGAAGCAGAAGTGATCGCTTTGAGGTAGAAGTCATGTAACACAGCAACTCAGCTCTGGAAGACCAATTTGACTGGTGAAAATTAACTACCTTTCAACTGAAATGCTTCTTGAACGACTTTGAAATACACCAAGATCGACACATGCTGTAGATTTGAGAACAGGAAAGAAAAAAATACTTCATGAAACTTAAGGTTCACTTAATCAAGTACAAGGCGAGATCAATAGCTGTTATGATTTGATCACTTAAGCATTAAAGAATGAATAAAGAATAAACTTTCATGCTTCACTTTTAAGACAGCATGGGCAAGAAGTCCTAGAAGTGCTATAATTAGAATACCTACTAATGAGCTTGCATGTCAGCCCGATTAGACCCATCCCCATGACAATTCACCAAATATCATATTTGGTTAAAGGACTGTAAAACTCTGTGAGAACTCCTACTATTTTAAAGTTTATTATAGGAAGAAACATGGTTTGAACATGTTGCTGTCTTCAGAAGAAATCCAACAACTGATTTTTTGCTGTGGGATTTTCATGCAGATTGAAGGAACAAATCAAACTATAATCAGCATGGTTTCACATCAAGCACTAGTGTATACATGATTGCAGTGAAGAACAGCTTTTCTTGGACTAAGAAATCACTGTTTTTTTTTTCATCATATAACCTAATTATCCTTTGTTTGTACCAAAATATGCCATGGGCTCGAACAGATTTTCTCCTTGTACAGGTCTCTCTCGTTTTTCCTTGTCTTGAATTCTTCTGTCCTCTCTTGATCAATTTCCTCTGTATTTCCCTTTCTGTTTCATGCCATCCACAAGTGATGAACACTCAAGCCAATGGTCTATAGTGCCAGTGGCTTGGATTCAGTCTCCCCTCTGAGCTGAAAAGGGTTTGCATTTGGACTCAGGCTTCAAGCGCGAATCTGTCTGCTCCTGATAGAAGCCTCGGCCTCACTTGTTATCACCAGACACTTCATAAGTGATTCCCAATTGGACGCTTTCCTGAACCGGGACCCAAAAATCAGATCGTGAATGACTTTGACACTGTAGTGTCCCTCCAGCAGTGTGCTTAAACAGCTCTCTTTCCTGCTGAATGACAGCAACCTGCCAATAAAACCCATTTAGTGTTTGAAGAGGGGATGTTGTCTACAATGGCTGCCTGGACCCCAAGTCCTTATTAGTCTTTCTCTGAAGTGCCAGTGGACCTCTGTTCTCCCTTGATGGTCAATCAAAGCCGTTTCTTGCTGGTACTGCTGAATCTCTGATTCACAGAAGCTGGATTTCCATCCATGGACTTCTGTGAAAATGATGGTCCACTGAGTTATAAAGCACAGCACACTTTTAAATTTCAGTGAAGGTTAATCTTAGAGTGACTGAATGCATTTACCAAATATAAACATAATTAGAATGGTCTTTTTTCTTAATATTTTGTAGCCTTTGTAAATGTAAGTTTAGACCATTTCATTTGAATTGTGGCTCAGACACAGCATGGGTCCAATTTAACATCCTGTCAACAACAAATTCTGCAACAGGAAATCAGTGTGCATCCATTAAAGTCTTCTGAAATTGAAGCCTCCTAACTCTTTGTGTCAGAAAATATACTTTAATGATGCTACAGCTATCATGCATATTTTTCATTTTTTAAAAAGAAGATAAAAAACAATTTTGGACATATAAGTGAGAACAGTTTTTTAATGTGCTTTAGAAATAATATAGTTTGATTGATTGAAGTGGGAACAGTGGCTGAGGTTAAGGCCTCTCAATTGGCATTTACCATGTCTGTAATTGACTGGCATCTAAAGGCTGGTGTTGCTAGGAGACACGCCTACATGGTGTGTTATTGACTGGTGCATTTCATCCTGTATATCCGTCCACTGTTACAGGAATTTCCTCCCTATTTAGCCAAAATACAAATGATTATACACCATTTAGTTTGATTTAGGTCAATCCCTTTACAACATTCAACATTTGGGAAGACCACTCATTGTTAAGATTGTATTCCTCTCAAAAACTGAAAGCTATCAAAATAGGCTAATTAACTTCCCGTAAAAAAATGCTTCAATAGCACTAATCTTGGATCTGCTTGGAGGGGTCTACCCAGCATTAGCAGCCTATCTTTCATGGGTCCAGTTGTGGTGGCAAATTACCAAACTTGCAGCAGTGGGTAGTCCTGAAACAGCACTTTGTGCTTTACCCTCTAATTTTAATCACAACACAAGGTAAATACTTAATCACAGAGTAAATAGAGAGGGTTGGGAGTTAGAGGGTCCTCAAATCACATATAGGGCTAACAGCTAACAATGTTGCCACCTCTAGCTGGTTAAGTACATGTGTTGCTGACCTGAAGTGACAGTTTTTAGAAATGTTTTTTCTTTTTGGTAATTTCACAATGTTGTCCAAGTAAGTACATAAAACAAACACCAGCGACTGATTAAACTGATTAAAATTTTAATTCCACTTTAAAGGTCAGATACTCTCACACAGGTTGAAAGCAGACTGAGCTATCATTGGAACTGCACCTCACACTGTGTACAAATTTTTTATCACTTTGACTTAACATGTGCAACAAAGTTAACAGGAGAGTAAGGGAGAAGTAAATCAAGCTATCAAGCACAGTCTATACACACAGTCTTGATGAGAGGACTAATAAACCAAAACAATTAAAATCACCTTTGTGGTTTAAGGACCAGCTTCTGTCAGTGTCCACAGCAGATGTGAGAAGAACCCTGCTAAGAGTGAATATGAATAAATCAGCTGGGCCTGATAACATTCCTGGCCTTGTCCTCGATGTTATTACTGAAATTTTTAATATATCACTGTCACAGGAGAGTGTTCCCACCAGTTTTAAGACAGCCACCATTGTCCATGTCTCAAAAAAGTCAGACTAGTCTGAATGACTGTGTGGTATTCACCGCCTGTTCTCCAGCGCATAAAGAACAATATCCCAGGCAGCCTGGACCCTCACCAGTTTGCTTTCAGAACCAACAGATCCACAAAAGATGCAACTTCGACTGCCCTCCACTTCACACAGCTCAGCTCAGTACTCAACACAATTTCCCCCATGAAACTGACTCACAAACTTAACACTTTGGGCTTAAGTACCACACTCTGCAACTGGATATTGTACTTCCTCATAAACAGACAGTTCAGATTGGCGGTCACACCTTCGCTATTCTGGTGCTCAACCCCGGAGCTCCCTAGGGTTGTGTGCTCACATCCCTCCTGTTCACGGTGTACAGACAAAACTGCAACCCCTGCTGTGAAGTTTGCTGACAACATCACCATCGGTTGGATTTCAAACCACGATGAGACTTCATATTGGGAGGAAATCAGCACTCTTGCAGAGTGCTCCACAGAGAACAACCTACTGCTCAACATCAGCAAAAGCAAGGAACTGATTGTTGATTTTAGGAAAAAGGAGGCTGAGACACGCACCCTGTCTACTTCAGTGGAACTGAGGTGGAGAAGATGAACAGTTTTAGGTTCCCGAGTCACAAAGAATCTCAGCTCACAAACTGGCGTGAGATCCACTGGCCTAGGACAGGAGGGCTCTGCAGCTGGTGATTAAAAATACTCAGAAGATCATTAATTAATGAATTACATTTATATAGCGCTTTATCATGGAAACTCAAAGCGCTTCACAGTGAAGTGGAGGGAACTCACCTCAACAACCACCAATGTGTAGCACCCATGGGTGATGCATGGCAGCCATTTAGTGGCAGAACGCTCACCACACATCAGTTTGAGGCAGACAGGGAGCAAAACATTGAGCCAATTACCACAGGTAGATGGCCAGATGGTGAAAGCCAGCTTGGGAATTTTTTGCCATGACACCGGGGAACCCCCTACTCTTTGCGACAATGCCAGATAAACAAAGATGGCAGCTCCTACAGCACAGTGGCCCCGGCGTTGTACTGGGGCATTGGGATCTTATTATTAGGACCAGAGGGAAGACTCCAACACCTCTTCCAGCAGCAACTCAGTTTTCCCAGGATGTTTCCCATCCAGGTACTGGCCAAGCCAAAATCTGCTTAGCTTCAGTCGTTCAGCAGTAGCAGGGTTTACATTGGTATGGCTGCTGGCACCCGAGCACCAGTAATATCATTGTGGTGATTGCCTGTACAGAACTCAAAGGATACTAAAAGACTGTGTGTCTTTGTGATACTAAAAGACACACACTCCTGCTAGCTGTTAGCTGGGGTGCGTCATTTCTTATAGTATCCTTTAGTATCCTGTTCACCCTGCTGCTGTCTGGCAAGAGATACTAACTACTGTAGTAAAACCGGACTTCAAAGCAGCTTCATTCCTCAGGGTGTGAGACTCCTAAATTCATCCTCAGCACAGCACCATGTAAAATAGTTTTGTTTCTATGATGCAACCACCTAGTGTGCATCATTTTTGTATGTAATGTTTGTTTTTTGTGAGTAGCAAAAAGGGAACTACTTCATCTTCAACTACTTCAACTTCATCTCGTTATACCACCCTGTGTTGTAAAATGATTTTTCCTTGTACGAACATTAAAATGATAAAATCAGCTTCACAGCCAAGTCAATATGCTGGGTGTCAGTGGAAGTGTGTCAGCTTTAAAATATATCCAACAGTTATCCCTGCAATATTGTGTTCCAAAGTAGGAGATTGTTTAAATAGTTAAACAGTTTCAAGGTCTGATAGAGAACTACTGAAAAGTATTTTGAAGTGAGTGGAACACTCTCAAAAATCAGGATAATAAACACAGACAAATTGAACTTGCAAAAAGTAATAAAGGTCAAAAAGTAAAACTCTCAAAAAAGCATGAAAAGACACTTAACACAACAGCTGCTAAATGGTTTAAAGCCTGTATGCCTCACTGTAATTGCCAGTGAGCAACACAAATTGTTGGTTGCTGATCAGTGGGGTGTTCTCCAACATTTGGCGCACATCTTCAGGCCTGGAACCTGTATTACAAAGCAAGTTCAACTTAGTCTGGCTCTTTTACCTGGGTTTCCTGGTGAAATTCTTAATCACTAGCCAATCACTGGCAACAACATCATCACATCAAGAGCTGAGTATTTCATTCATTATGTCAATGTGATAGCCTCACCACGATGCAAAATGCAGTCATGAAACTTTACATGTTTGAAGTTGAAGTCAAAATAAAGTGTACTCACGATTACTCTATTGTCATGAGTGTGTGATACCGGTCGGGTGTGGTACTGAGGCACCCTTTCGCATCAATGTTCAACACACTGAGGGAAGCCCTATAGCACATTGTTCAATGCTAAAAGTACTACTAAATATAACCAGAAAAGTCCATATAAGGAGATGGGTGGGGTGGACAGGTGGACGGATAGTTTCCCATGTGAAACAAAAAAATCAATGTTGTTTCCTTTTAGTAATGCTGTCACTGAACTTGTGTAAGTAGCATTACTGAACTTATGTAATTTAAGTCACGTAAGGAACATAGTTATTTTAACCCAAACTGTGATCTTTTCCTAAACCTAACCAAGTAGTTTTGTTGATTGCCTTAACCTAACCAAACTGCAATGTTTCACAACATTGACCACTAGTTTTATTTTGATGGTCTAACTTAATGTTGCATATTTTTTCTTGCTTACTTGACTGGATGTTGCACAGTTATTCTTGTTAACTTGACCGCGGAGCAGTACATGTACAGAAAAGACGCTAAAGGGTACCCAGGGGATTAAAAAAGCAATGCCAAGAAGTCTTGACACAGCATCCATATTAGATGCCCTCGGATGAGAACGGGTTGAAATACAGTACATGCTATTTAATCACACTAGAATGGAAAGAATCTAAACATCTAAATATTAAAAGCAAGGCTGTGGCTGTAAATCATTTTCATAATCTTAATTTTTTCAACATATTCTGTATCCCAGTATTAGAAAAAAGTGCTCTTTGATAACATGATGAATAGACTATTCTGAATAAGCAAAATGCTTCAAATCATTTCAAAATAAAATACTTTCTGATGTCAAAGCTAAAAAACAGATATTCTAAAAAAGAAAAAGAACAAAATGACTATGTCTGATTAGATCGGTCTGACCAAAATATTGCATTTGCAATTGACTAATTAACAGCACGCGGCTACAGTGGAAATGCTTCTTATTTAGAATCATGATCTCATTGAGTCTAAAAAATCTCTACATTAAAACAGTGACTGTCAGGGAATCTATAATTAATTTGCAGCTGTAGGCAAATCAAAAGGCCACTAGCACTAGTCGGCCACAGTCTCTCCGTTTAATAAAATTTTAAAAACCTAGAGTGGGCACATGGTTGTGCTACAAACATTTCTTCTGTCTCTGGTATAATTATCATGTAAAGCAAGGTGTTTATACTGACCTATAAATATGTCACTGTGTTTTTTTGAAAATGCAATACTTTGAAGTTAAGATCTTGCAGGAATGCTCACTCCTTGACCAGATTGATCAGCAGGCAGACATGGTGATGCACTGAACCTTACTTACACCATAGCAGGGACTCATTTTCACAAGATTTGCAAAATAAAAATCATTTGTTTCAGTGATCAAGACAAGCACCCTACTTGCAACCACTGCATGAGCATGCAAGAGCCCTGTAGGACCTGAAAATGTATCTGCAATTTGAGAGAAAGGCACTCATTTGTAAAACGTAATGCTATCTGTGCTGTCTATGTGATCTGCATGTAAGCATTTCAGATTTTTTAAAACTGGCTACCACTGAGATCTACCAGCCAGCTTTGTAATACTGTGAGGGAAGCCAGTTAACCCACAGATCTCACTATGTGATACTGGCCCCATGTCTGTTTGTGACCAAGAAACTGATGCACCCCTTAAAAGTGCAAACTCTCTTGCCTCGTGATTTTCCCAAATTGCCATGATGCTGTTTTCTAGAATTATATCAACAGCCTCTCATCTTATCACTGAACCTTTGACTTGAAGTTCGATTTCTACGTTCTTGACCCCTCTAAGAGCTAGAGGCTTGAAGAAATGTCCAGTGTCCAGTACACACAGCTAAGGAGGCATGTGAAAGAAATCCAAAGAAGCTGTTCTGAAGACAAATGGTGACCATATTTTAAAATCTCTTTTTTTTACTCTTTCTGCACAATATGTCTGTATATTCCTTCCCTAACATTTCCACTCACTGTCTCTTAATCTTCCTCTCTTTTGGGTGTCAGGCAAAGAGAAAAGAGTGGCTGCTGTACTGGTGTGACAGAGTGGGGTTGCTGAGCTGTTTTGTAGCTGCTGCATAACTGTCAACCGGTCGCCTAGGGAGGTAGACATACAAAGACAACGAGACAGGAATGTGTCACACAGGATTGAGCTGTCATACATATTGAGGAAAGCCTTCCGTCATCAGGCTCTGTCTGCTATACAGGAGGTCACACAGAGCAGGACTCAGAATTCTTAGTATTTCATTCAACCTGTCCTCACCAGAAAAATGACCATATAGGTTGTTTGTTCAAGCAGGTTATTACGACCCACATTCCCTTTATTGTGGCCATGACCTGTAGAGCCATATGATGGTAGCAAAGGAGGAGGTCGGGTGATGTATTATAAAGAACTAGAAAGTCAGTGGAGGTGGATGGATCAGTGAAACCCAGGACTCTCACACAGGAGACCGAAGTTTGAGACCAAGTAAATGTTAAGTTATTTAGATTTTGACTTCTGTCAAATGACTTACTTAACTACTTATTTTAATCAGTGTTTTCCTAAATGTAACCAAATGGTTTTGTTGTCTAAGCCTAATCATTCTGCAACCATTTTACAATGTTAACCATGTCACCGGCCTTATGTAATGTAGTTAAGGTACGGTACACCTGTCACTGGACTGGTATGGGAAAATATGTTGTTTAGGAGGCCTTGCCGAACAACCTATATACAAACAAGCCCATATGGCTAAGCTAGCCATATGTTTTTTATGTTGTATGACAACAGAATTGTGTAGTCATGTGTAGTTGTGTGAATGAAATGCACGTGTGGGAAAAAATATGGTTCAAGAAAATAGTGATTCAAATATCTGAATAAAAATACCACTCTGTAGTTGAACTGAAACTTTCTATTACCAGAAGTTTTTAGCAAGAGGGCACAGGCTTTTTTTTACTTTGATAGTCAAAGTTTCATTGCAGCATGAAATTTGAAAAATATGAATTGCATGGGGACATAAAATCTGGGTGAAAATCAGTTCAAAACAGTCTGGTCCTTGTCTGTTTCTTGGTGAAAATTGCTTATATAAATATTCTTACATGGACTGAATTTTTTGCCTGTTGCCTTAAGTCCTTATGTGTATGTGTAAACTTGGGGTCTTTGCTGTGTGTTTGGCTAACATGGATTGTCTGCTGTGACACTGATAAATGGAGTTGCACTTTGAGTAGCGGCTCTCAGAGACTCAATCCCTCCTGGCTGTCTTTACTCATTGCTCCCTCCTATTATTTATCTGTGACGAAGAGTGGTAGAGGGCTGGTCTCTATCGGTCAGAAAACAATCCATCTGCACAGAAACCCGCTTGTAACCTACAACTTCCACTCCCTCTCTCATTTCCCACACTAAGGACACTATGACTCCCCACTGTCATACAAAACTTTGCCACACCCAACAATTTAACATACAAAGGCTTGTTTTTGATATTGCTTTACTATGTGGGTATTTTAGTACGGCAGACGTTTGACAGTCAAACCTTAAAGCCTCTGCATGGACAATTCTCATGGCAACAGCTGAATGACATTTGAGGTCCGGCATTGCTAAAAGACACTGGTAAACACTGACACAAAGACACTTGTGTCACATTTGGATGTTCATACAAACGTCAACAAGCGCAGATAGCATGGTCATGTACTGTTTCAAACTGCAATTTAATTCAAGTCTGTCCCTGTACAACATTCAATATTTGGGATAATCCAGTTGTTTCCACTTTGGAAGCTGAAGCTAGCAAAGTCACATTAGCATTGATTCACACTAGTTGTTACATTTCTTACACCTTCTGAGTCAGCAAAAGGTGTGTGTGTGTGTGTGTTTAAAATGGGTTTTCTGGAGCTGTGTTTAACCCACAGTATACAATGATGTCCAGCTAGCGTTAGCATTTTTTCATGGGTCCAGTTGTAGTTTTGGCAACAAAACAGTAAAACAACAAGTAGTTTTGTCACTTAAGCAGTCCGTACTCCGTTATTCCATGATTTGAGTCATAGCACTGAGTAACTAACAAGACAACTCACGTAGAAAAAAAATCAAGTCCACAAATGATAGATGAGATTAAGCTAACAATACCATTTTCAATTTTTTGCAATTTCAACATAGTTTATAACTATGTAGGTTCCTAAAATAAATAATCGACTAATAGTAAAGGACTTGTCAACGTGTAAATTTAATCACACCTAACAATTTCAGGAAAGGTTGTGTCTAATAAACACAATGCTGTCTATTCCTGCAGTGGCCATCCATGCATGGGGTCGCACTCTATGCTGCCTCTGGCTGATATATCACGTTATCAATATTACTTGCTTGTCCTTCACCCTCCTTCACAGCATCAACATCTGTTTTTTCACCTTGTTTAACAACCTCAATAAAATGACAAATAAACTTCTGACACTCAGCTTCTGGGACATTTTGATAGCTAGGCTATGTAGCGATATTGCTTACCAATGCAATGGCTAAAGCCAGCTAGATAACGAGGTCATGGACGTCAGGTCAAAGATAAGACTTCTAGACAACAGCTGATTAATATGCACACTCGCCACCAATTGGATAAGGGGTCTAGTCTCAGGTGGACCACATGTGGTTATTGACACTGTTGCATGTAAATTGCCTAACAAAACGGTAGATCGCCTTTAGCCTCTGTCAAAATGACAGACGGCCTTTAGATTTTTCCATTATTGATTTTTAAAAAACAGTCAATGACGGAGAATATTCTGTTAATGCAATCCCTAGTGCATCCATGTGTACAGTGCTCTCCCACCCTGACCCCAGAAAAATAGGGTCTCCCTGAAAGCCACAGTGTAAATCAAAACCAAACATTCACACTCCCTGGAGAACACTAATGAAAAACAAATTAATAAAGCTTTCTTTCTTTCTTTCTGTCTTGGAAAAATGGCTTTTTCACTGCAGACTTTTCACTTCTTATAGAAGGAAAAAACACAGGTGTTAATAATATTAACAGTGGCTCTGTTCTGTGACACTGAGGCGGCATGCCATCATTAGATGTAGCCTATTATTTACAACTGTGCTTTTCATGCTGTGATTCTGGGAAAAAGGCCTATTACAAACACACACCGACGATACAGATTTCTTTCCGAAATGTAATTGTAATTTCAGTTAGGTTTTTCTTTAATAACTGCTATTCTGTCAATTTAATGCAATGTAGTGCCAATCTGTTGCAGATGCAGTGTAATTCCATAGTCCTTGGTCAATTAAATCAAACTGGTGAGAAAGGAATGCTAATCTGGGAAGATGAATAGGACTGTTGTGTTTAACTTCAAAGACATTATTGTGTTACATCTCCACCAGTATTTTAATTAACTGGGTCAAGGACCACATCTCCACTCCATTGTGCCAGTTTGAAAGAGGCTGTTATGCATAAACAATCAGTTCTGCCCGCCAGTCCTGTGTGTTATCTGATCGCAGTCACCTGGTCCAGAGAAAGGGCACAAAATCTGTTTTTATTACATTTTGAGACATTTTGTTTGGCCAGCTGGGGGCAGTGAATGGGGAGACAAATATGATGTGGCAGCCATCTTTAGAATGGGAAACGCAGTCATTATTCAAGATGACTCTGTGGGGCGTTTAGATGCGTAAGTGGATCCTTTTAAAAGCCAGATGTTACTTTTCAATTTTGTAACCAGAGGGTCAAAGAATGGGTGTGCAGAGGAGGAGGGAGAGATGAGGAAGGAAAGAAACAGAGACTATGTAAAGGTACCAGATAGACCGATACAAGCTGCATACAGACAGGCAGCTGCATCTAATCCCCAAAGAGAATGAGGAGGAAAAAAGGAAGCACGACCAGGAGGAGGAACAGAGTTTGGTGGTTACAAGAGAGTGACTGCCCACATCACTGGCATCTCTTCTCCTATGATCTGCCATCCACTGGCTCATGTTCCGGGCATCCATATCCAGAATGTGAGTCCAGCCTGCCAACCTGCTTCTTGTTCTGCATCTGCCCCTTTCACACTCGGTCATGCCTGCAGCTAATGGGTTTATTCTGTGTAAGAGTTCAGCTGTTTGCTTACGGATTCTGTAAAACGTATGAATCAGCTTCAAAAGCAGTCTGAGTGTGTTTTTATGTGTCAGTGAGGGCACACATTTTCAATCCTTTTTCTGTGCAATAGAATACCATCCATCGTCAACCGCTTATCCTGCGTATGGGGGGGCTGGAGCCTATCCCAGCAGTCATTGGGCGAAAGGCGGTGTACACCTTGGACAGGTCGCCAGTCCATCGCAGGGCCACACATAGACCGACAACCACTCACGCCTAAGGACAATTTAGAGCCACCAATTAACCTAGCCTGCATGTCTTTGGATGGTGGGAGGAAGCCACAGCACCCAGAGAGAACCCACGCAGAGAACATGCAAACTCCTCACAGAAAGGCCACGCAGACACGGGGAGAACATGCAAACTCCTCACAGAAAGGCCGGGGAAACTGGGGTTTGAACCCACAACCTTCTTGCTGTGAGGCGACAGTGCTAACCACTGCACCACCCGCAACAGAATACATTTTCAGCAAATTGATTTCCAGACATGTAAAATGTATATAATTTCATTGTCATTACTTTAATATTTATTTTTAAGTAATCCAGGATTAGGTAAAGGGTATTTAAATATAGATTTTAGGTAAGAATCCAAATCAACAAAAGTAATTAAAAAATGCAGGCAAGGTGGTGCATCACATACTGTTTTTAATTATTTTACAAACATTTTTCCACCATTGTTTATCTTAAGTAAATCCCTATTCCTTTGTTGATAATTTCCATATGTCCATGCCAAGGGGTAAATTACTGATCATTTTCATTTCTAGAGTTTTGCCTTTCCCTAACAAAATTAAAAGTTCATGCAGTCATTGGTGTGTCATTGCCTGCAGGGTTTTGGGGGCCCATTTTCTATTTTTGAGTATAAATAAGAAATTAACATTTTCCCCTTCACTTATGAATAACACACTTTTCTGCAGATATGACTTTGTCCAGCATTATTACTGTGCAATGTGAGGGCCAGCTGGTTATTGATATGAGCTGAAGAGCAGGTACAGTGGCCGGGTTAATGAGGGTCAGAGTCACTGCTGGCTGTCAGAAAGCGGAAAGCAGGGAGGATCCAGTACATATTAACATAGTTAATTGTGGCTCTAATGCAACATTGCCTACAGCTGCCCTCTAATTATAAAAGACCTTAACCGTACCAATTGCCCTGTCTCTTAGACCATCTCATGAGGTCTTGACCAGCATCATATTAACACAACACTTTACTACTGAACGTGACTTAAGTATTCGCCACTAAAAAAATAGTTTGAAATAATAGAACATTACAAGCCAAGTATTAAAGTGTTGAAATCTAACAGGAAAACATTTGTCCCTAAAACATTTGCAGAGAAAGGTCTATGTAGCTGGTAGAAGCTGTGGCTCCCATGTGAATAAACATCTAAAAGTAAAACTTCAAATCACTGTTGAAAAAAAAAATCTGTTTTATGAGATGACAACTATGGTGAAGGTTTTTAGTGAGACTTCTTGGAGTGGCCTGCAGAGTGGTCTCATCTTCGGTCTGGTAGAAGCGAAAGATGGAATGGCGTCCTGTGTCCTTTTCTTCAAGGTGTATATGTGAGCTAGCGCAGAGGACATGCTGTCGGTGTGTATTTTAAGTTAGTACTGCACCATCCATAGGTCATTTTAACTGGGGACGCTGTCCCCACCACTTTTTGAAATGGGTGTTTTTGTAAAGCATAATTTGTTAAAAATGTTCTCAAATATAGCTTGCAGTTAAATAACAAATGGAAATTCCTTTAGAAAAGTTTATTTGCACATTAAAAAAACAATCAATCAATAAACATATAGAAGAAACCAATGTGCATTGTCAAAAAAAGTTCTTAAGTTAAAAAAAACAAGCTACTCATTAAAAAATAACCCAAAAACATGCATGCACCAATCAGTAACATTCAGTTTCTTTTGGCCAAGTATTCTGTTCTCCCCCTTTGAACATGACAAAGGAGGGGGGAAGACTAAATCATGCCTACATATGTGTTGCCTCAGCAGGGATGATATTACAAGAGAAACGTTGATCTAAGGAAAATCAGATCTGAAAGCAACACAGAATGACTGAGAGCTGCACTGCATTATATTCTGATATATATATTTTGAAATGTCACCTGCCACCAGAATTTTTGTGTTTCCTTTTACATAAATAAAAAAGATTCCACCATAAATTGGTGCAGAAACATTCACCAGAATGCAGGAATTGATGTGTTTAAAGATCCTGGGGGAGGTCGCCCCAAGCTCCCCTGCTCATCTTTTAGGATCTTTTCATCTCGTTATTATGAACCTAATATCTCGTATTGTGATGTCTCACGAGCTAAGTGTCTCTTCACACCTCTAATATGAGCCCTTATGTCCCCACCACTTTTCAACACAAGGTGATGCCCATCTAAAGATTTTGCTAGTTGACTAATAGTCAGTTCATGCCACTGATGTTTATGATATTAAATTAATTATTTATCTATACAGGATTTTGGGGGCAGCAGAACATGGTTTGAGTTCCAGCGGTGAGAAAGAATCTTATAAGTAAGACTCTTAACACTGTGCGGAGAAAAACAAAACCGTAATAATAAGCTTTTAAAATATATATTTTACAAGACACACGAAGAGAGCCAACTGTAAAATGCTAATGACAAAGGTGCTAATGATTTGATGATGTTGGAAAATGAACATGTTCTTTTTATTTCAACACAGTATATCAGCTTACAAGTCTTATTGTTCAAAGCACGGAAATAAATGAATTCCAACTTCACAAGAACAAATACTTGCTTTAACACAAATTTGTAGGATGAATTTATTTCTCTCTTCTTCTTCTTAATTTCTAATCTGACTACATGCCTCCCATCCCAACAGTATCCCAACAGTATGCTACCATACGTATATAAACAGTACATTGACATAAAGATTATATATCCAGTGTAGTCCAATCTGAAAATATAGATTTATAGAAAAAATAAATGGTATTTCACAGATTTGTATTGGTGGGAATTTTTACTTTATTTTTACTTACTTAATTTCTAATTGACAGATTAAATTACTGGATACAATTTTGTACAACAAAACAGCTGATCACGGTAAATTAATTTTTGATTATTTAGAATATCACAGATTACGGAGATTATCATGATGAGTGATGAACTATTTAAAGACATGACAATAATCAGCTTTGTATTTTTTTTAAAAATACAGTGCCTATTCAAAATTAATGAAGCTGTGAATTTGACAGTGGTAGTAACAATTTTGTACTTAAATTTCTATTTGATAGTGTTTTCATACCTAGAGCAACAGGTACATTGAGATGAAGTTTTGCTGGAGGGTTTGCAGCTCTTCCTTAGTGATTAACTGTTCTTTAGTGATCCTCATAATTAGACAAATCCTAGGTCGCAGGCCATATTGTGTATGTTGAGACTCCACCTCCTGTCAATGAGTTTTGTCTTTTGTAAGGTTTCATGGCCTTCTGTATCGAACCTGTGAAAGCGCTCACTCCAGGAAACTTGATGAAAGTCTTCAATGACAGCAGGTACTGTTTATTGTTGTTGATGCCTTTCCAGATGCATATAATGTCATGACCCATCTTATAAAAAGAAAAGATTTAATGCCTAAAGACACAAATCATCTGAAACCTAACTGCTCTGTGGGGAAATGAAAGATCAATTTGGATTAGATCCATATTTTCCCTGTTCTCCATATATTTCAGGTGCACTGCTGGCTGCCTCTCTCTTACTCCCCACATATGGTGGATTAACTCGGTTACATGCCGTGCTGTCCAGCCCATGTTTTCGTTTTTTTTCCCCATGTTACCATAAACCCAAGGTTGATTCTTTGATAGTACTGTAACAGTCCCTCAAAAAGTAAAAAAAAAAGTAATGTAAATGTAAAATGTTTTATATGAAATAAAACGTCTGCGATCAGCAACATTGGGGTATAAAGTCATTTAGTAAAATAGGTTACTTTTTGTACTATTGATAAACCTATAAATATTTTGAATTCAGCGCTTGTGAAGTTATTGCTTTAATGTAAGAGACCATGGCCAATTTTATTACCTCACACCTATTGTGAACCACTGTAGCTACTGCTGCACAGAGCTGGGTGATTACCAATATGGTTTATACACTAATGTTCCAAATATGCTTTAAAATGTTACAACAAATAGATTTGCAAAGAAAAACATAAAGCTTTGAAATCAGAACTAATCAAAGGTGGTCGATATTTTTCATTTGGTGTATATTTGAGTAGAGGTGTCTCTACAGTGTCTCAGCAATTAATTATCTCACAGGAAATTATTCAAAGGAAGGGATAACATCATCAAAAAAATTGAAACGTTTTTGTAGCTGTTTCTCCCCTCCAAAAAACCTGCTGACCTATTACTGATTACTGAGATTTCTTTGATGGTGGTAATTTGATTTTTGGGACATTTTCCCCGGGGGTTTGCTCTGGGTTTTCTTCCGACTCATTTGTCCAGGCGTCATTTTTCTAGTTTGGTGCATCAAGGTGTTTTTTTCTTCATTTTTCATTTCTGTGGGGGCATATCCTCTATATTATATTATCTCTCCATCTGTGTGGGTGGGTCATCAGAGCAACTGGCTGCACCAGAGAGGTGGGAGTGGCAAAATGGCTGCTCTCCCAGGCTAAGCTCTCTCTTTCTGGGTAGTGTCAAAGTATTAGTAGTTATTTTAGGTTTACATTATGTTACAACACATACTTACATACATCTGTACATTCCTTACACCACAGACATCCTCCATATCTCCAAACCCATCTTATTTCCTTATTATTATTAGTGTTTCTTCAGCAATTAAATGTTTCTCTTCATTGTTAAGTAGTTACTTTGCTCTGTGGGGAAATAAATACATTTTGTTTGCTTTTAGTGTCACCTGTGATCCTTTGATGGAAGAAGCATGGTGAAAATGCTGTTCTTTTAATTTATTTTTACTATACACACACTCACACACACAGGATTATTGGTTTATGTTATTTTTTAATGTTTATTTTTTTATTTTTACACACAAAGACACACTTTTACTGTTTTATTTAGTTTGTTTAATGAACTGTATGAAACTTTTTTTGTAATTTATGCCAATAAAGCTGAACTAAATTGAAAACGCTCACCACAGAGACCAGTGACCATCTAACTAGTTCCTCCTTTACATGGCTTTAGAGCTGCTTTAACATTTGAGCAGCAGAAAGAACTGTAAATGTTACGGCATTAGCAGGCACTGGAGCGTGAGCAATGTGCCAAAGAGTAGGCTTTTGAACTTGAGAAGCTACGGTTAAATGTCCAGCTACATGAAGCTGAACTAAAGCAAGAGCAGCAAAGCTTATAGCTTTCAGCTATCATCTGTCTTGGTATAGTACTTTTTGGGATTTGGGCTTGCCAAGTTTTGGTGATATATAATATAACGTCCTCCGAGTCATCTGATTCTGTGGTAGCAGGTGTACTGTAGTTCACTGTCTTCATCTAAATCTCTGTTCTTATATGGCTCCTTAATGTATCCCATGGTAGAAGACCAGAGGGCCAACACTACTGAGTTGTTGGAGAGGTGACATATTGCAAATTGTGCTGGCTCCATTCACTGTAAGCACATAGTCATTGAAACTCCAGGAGCTAGTACTGTAACTGTAAAGAGAGCCTTTCCATCATGGTCTTGGCTGTTGTTGAAAACTACTCCTTCCAAGTCAGTGATGTTGGCACCTCTGGCAAGAAGACTAATGCTGGTTGACTCTGTGAATCAGCCTTTAGACTAGGACAGCACCCTGGTAATTCCAGCACCTACACCTCCAGGAACTGAGGCCTGGGTCATCCCCTTGGGATTAACCTAATGAGTTCATAGTTTGGATGCCAGAGACCCAAAGACCCAATCAATTTTTTATTATTACAAACGGTACAGAGCATGCCTGGTGGTTGACTTTTGGCATTTCACTGGAGGATTTATCAAACATGAAAAAGCACATGTGCGCACCACAGATAGTACTGGGGGACTGCCCTGAAGCCACCAAGTATGAGTTGGCCATGGCAGGTGATAACCTGTCCATTGTTACCAGCAGACACTCGAGGCAAGGAAGAAGCTTGCTGAGTTCTGTCCCTTAGCAGCAGTGGAGTGACACAACCCCTATGTCCAAAGACCAACACAGTAAAATAGCAATTTCCCAGTGACATAATATCAAATTTTGTCTGTTTTATTTCGGGTACAGATAAACTCAGATGTGGAAAAAACAGTTATTAGGCAACATTAACCTCTTATCTATCTTTCTGAGCCCTTGCTTCTCTGAGTTTAGTGCTCTCCAGGTCCGAAAGTAGGAGTACTCACAATATCACACAACGCCATGAACCAATGAAGATGTTATTAGATAACAGTCCAGTCCATAACTGCTTTTCACCCACTATATCTCAAAGTAACACACACTCATTCTTACCTATCATTCTCCATTATATATCTACAATGTTCACACCTTATCATATCCCAGCACACAGAGATTGACCTGATCCTTAACTGGAGTTGCCTGTCACACTGTCAATAGTGCACAGAAACTGTTGTCTATGGTATTGGCTCATTTGTAATGTAATTATATATATATATATATATATATATATATATATATATATATATATGTTGCCACTGATATAACAGAACTTCATATGTGCCTGTGAAAGGTAAAATGGTAAATTGACTAAATAATAATCTAATTCTGAAGAAACTAACAAGAATATATTTTACTGTAAAAAAAAAAAGTGGACAAGAGACACTAACGAGTTCCGTAAAACCACCGTACCACTCAGTACTGAGATGGAGCATTCATACAAATCGTTCTGTTCAAACTGAACAGGCCTCCTGACAGATGAATACTGCATCAAGAGAGAAAAACAAAAGGTGAGGCACAGCCAAAGATGGTGTGTTTCATGCACAATCCACTGATTTACATTTTCCTGTTAACTCTCAAAACTCTGTTATTCCTCATGGTAGTGTGGTGTCATATATAATGGATGAATATGGTTTCAGCAGTATAAAATTTTGTTGCAAAATTTAGGAAACACTTTCTTTTAAAAGTACTTCAAAGAGCTGCATAAATAAATTTCTTTCAAATATAAAGCCACACATATTTTGAGAGCGCCATTGACTCAAGTACTTTAATATTCCTCAGTATGATAATAAAATGACTGAATTGGCAATTCTTATCATTCCAGGAGAGTTTTGTCAAGAGCATAAAAAAGTGTTATATAAAATCACAGACACACAAAACTAGATCTACTGGCAGCCCACAATTGTGGGATTTTTCCTGAACTAAACTTCAACACAAGTAAAAAAGAAATAAATTGCTTACTTATTGTCAATTTTAGATTTTTATTTTAAAGACTTCCTGAATGAGTGGTCTAGTGAAACTTCCAAAACACTGCTTCTTTGTATAAACAAACAACTGATTTAACACACCGGCAAATAAAATGGCAACATTTCGAGGCAAAATCAATTTATTCAATAGTAAATCGATGAAAAATGTTTCCATTGAGTTCAACTTAAACGTGAACTTTGACATTCAAATTTGTGCCATGGACCAATTAACACTGCTTATCTTGGTGGGAACAGAGATCTGAAGAATCCAAAATGAAGGAAACTATTGTAGCTTATTGGCGGTGTTACTCCATCTACAGTATTTTTATGTAACTGGCGAATGACTCTAGTGCTTCACAAAAAAGGAATGGTTCGCAGATAGTCATAAGATAGGAATTCATGGTACAAATACGTCTCTTATACAATATAAACTGTGTTACTGTTCTGTTACCAACTGAGCTAAGCTGACAAGCTAAAGAGTATGCTAACTGACTGCTAGTTTCACGGTGAGTAGCAGGGAGCAACTTCAATCCTAAGTCCACCACAGTGATCTTTTGGCACAGTTTTAGCATAAACAAGTCAATAATCATGGGCTATAATGAAGAAGTGTGATCAGCCTCCACATACCTTTGTCAACGTCCACATCATAGCCTGAAGTGGCAGACCAAATCTAACCTGTTTCCCCACTTAAACTATGTGTCAGCCCACATACTTTTTCCTTGCATTGTAGTAAATTTATGGGTTAATTTTCCTGAACTGCAAGAGCACTTGTTTAGTTTAAAATGGTGGAGGTGGACAAATAAAGAGGAGGGTCAGGGGTTCCTCCCCCAGAGAATTTTGACCATTAAAGACTATGTAACTTTTGCTCTCTGGGTCCCTCTACAGTTGGGAAACAGTATTGTCTTCTACTACTGTCGTGAAATCTGTCATGAGGTGTGTTTGAATTCATGCGACGCTGCGCAGCGCTGACTTAACATGATGCATGCTGGACTTAAAATAAGGCATGCTGGTTAGAAATGTGTTTGACTTTCGCCTGCGCTGCAAAACGTCAGCATGTCACTTGACATTGAAACCTTGGGGAAGCAAGGCGGCTGCAGGCACCGAGTCTGGTGGCCGCAGTTGCTTTTCTCCAGCTGCTCAAAGTTGGAATCACACTTTTGCTTGAATTTTCTTTGCAAATTCCGCGAGATCAGTCATTGATCTCAACTCACAGTAAGCTCACGCTGGTAGAATGTGTCCAACTTGACGGCGGCGTTTTTATTCCCCGCCCCTGCAGTCACCTGCAGCTCACGTTAGATTCTGAATTCGGCGAAAGTCAGGCGCTGTTGCAGTCATCTCAAACGCACCTATGGTTACACCAGGGGATAAACGCGCATTTGTTGACCAGCGATACCGTCTTGAGTTTTCGCAAGTTCTCACTTGGCAGACTACCAGTGATGCGTGCGAAATGTCTTCATCCCAACAACACAATCAACTATACATACAACAACTCAAAATCTATGAACACAATGATAATA
>JAPMOB010224550.1:0-56163 GCA_029875015.1 Lepomis gibbosus
AGCACGTCACGTTTGATGTGGTAATTTCACAGCAGGCATACACACAGGTTCGAAGACTTGTTCTTGCCCCCTACAGTGCACTTCGGCTAGGTACATTTGCGCTAAAATATCTAAGTGAAAGTCATCACAGCTTGCGTAGTATAGACCCAGCTCCCAACCCAACTTTGAGAATAGATTAACGGCGATATTTTTTTTATCGCCCGATAAGAGTCTCACATTAACGCCGATAACGGCCCACCACTAATTTTTACAGTTTGGTGTTAGTACTTTTACTAAGAAAGAAAGTAAGTAAATGATCTGAATACTTTGTCCATCACTGCTCAGCATATTACAGTATGTTATTATAATTTAAAATTTTTATTCAAGCCTATTTATTTCTGCTATAAACTTACCCAATAGGTCCTGCTGCGAGCACCAGCCTTTCCAGGTCTAAGCCACTCATCATCACATAAACGCCTTTGTTCAATGGACCAAGGATGTTCTCCTCTTCAACAAACAAACAAACATTTTAAAGAAAGTAAATTAAAGACAAAAAAGACTCTCCTGTTTTCCACAGGTGACTATATGGTTTAGACACACACCTGGGATTTTGCAGTCTTCAAAGATGAGCTCGCAGGTGTTGGATCCCCTCATGCCCAGTTTGTCGAGCTTTTGTGCTGTAGAGAATCCTGGCATTCCCTACACCGTGCACAAACAAAGTCTTTTAATTGTTTGATTCTTGTTATTTTCCCATAATAATATTAATTCCACAAAATGCAAGGGTGATCCCCAGAACAGACTAAAACATGAAACCCCCTACGTCCCCTGAGCTACAAGTAATTCCTAAGGCAGAGAAGAATACGTGTCCACTTGACTGGATTTACCTTTTCAACAATGAAAGCTGTAATGCCTTTTTGATGAGCCTTAGGATCTGTCTTTGCATAAACAATAAGGATGTCTGCATCTGGCCCATTTGTGATCCAGAACTTGTTGCCATTCAGAACATAGTAGTCACCTGTAGAAAAATAGGCGAAATAGAAGTTAAAATATTAATGAATGCTTTAATGAAAATTTTAAAGCTATTTGTCTGGATCCACGGGAACATCTCAAATGAGCACACATTTTTAATGGATTAAAAGAGAGAAGGTGTGGGTGGAGACCAGTGATCGCGGTCATATTTTCTGACAGATCAACAACAAATTCTCTCATCTGGAAAACACCTCAGTCTCTCTGGTCAAACCAGTACAAATCCAACACACACCACTACTCTATGATTAACCCAACAGTCAACAACGGCTTCAAAATCCATTCTTACAAGTCATGAAGTAAGGTGCAGCCACTGCACAATTACACCCTTGAGCTAATGGCACTCACTCACTCGGTGGTGTACCTGTGAAAGCACATAGCAGCTGTTATTTGCAATTCTGTGAACATGTGTATCTTCTGCAGATTGCTTTAAATCTTCTGCTTTGATACTGTCAGTTATTTGACAAACATGAGGTGCACTGTGCCTTCTCTCTTCACATTTTCAGCAGGGGTTGTAGCCAATTCTGTGGTCTGGTCGCTGCCACAAAGTCCACTGGTCGCTACCACTAGGGGCGCTAAAAATTGTGTGGCAGCAACCAGTGGTCGGTGTGGCAGCAGCAGACCACAGAATTGGTTACAACCCCTGCTGGAGAGGTGGTCGCTGCCACACTGACTACTGTAATACACCTTTATCATAATTTTTTGTTAAATATTATATTATCGATTATGCCTACTCTTATTGTGTACTATATAATGCAGTTTGTGTGGTTATAGCCTATCTACTTGTAATTCTACTTGTCTATTTGTTAAATATAGCCTACTAATTATTGATTATAACTATATTCTTATCATTGCACTGTATAGATGGGTAGTGACTTTCATCCACTGTAATACAGTTTGACAGTTAGAGGATAAGAAAAAAAGCATAATATGAGGTTTAGATTTAGATAACAGAAGACATCTACAAGGGCTGTTTAATGACTCCCACATCATATCACATGTAAAACCATAAAGTGATCATGGACCATATTAGCAAAAACTTTTTTATCACAACTTTGCCATTGTAATTAGCATCCTTAACCCTCTCTTCCATAGTGAGACTGTGGGGACTTTGGCCTCAGCCAGGAGAACTGTAATCATCTTATTAGCTATCAGAAACAGGACTCTCAATAGTAAAGTCATATTATTGTGTTTACATCTTCTGGTATTATTCCTAGTAAGAAACAAGATGGTTGGTTGGTCACGGTTGTTCTATATGTAAACATTTTTAATTTCATTTGGTATATTTTGCCAATATTCTGCTAATTTTGGCCAGTCCCAAAATATGTGTGCAATCACCTAGCAGGCCGCATCCTTTCCATTGCTGATTCAATATGTTTCCAGATTTTGATGTAATGAAAACAAATGGTATGAAATGTTTTTATCTTGATAACACTTTTGCCATATCACCCACTCCTAATTCAAATGTCCTCCAAGTGGGGTTATAAGTGTTGTTTTATGTCCCTCTCTGCATGATAGTCTCCACTTTTTTATCTGAAACAATGGAAATCTTCTCTAATTTTTCTTTGATGTCCAGACTGTTATCCATCGGTTCTTCTTGTAGGATATTATATATGTTTGCTAATAATAAACATTATTTGATTAATTGGAAATCAGTCCAGCTTGGATTCAGCCAGCAAGTGGTCATCATGACTCAACATACTTTCCTTCCCAGGTGACAACACTGGCCTTCTTCTTGTAGGCAAGAACTGAAGATAGAGATTTATTAGTGTAGGTTAACCACACAAACTGCAATATATAGTGCAACAAAAAGAGTAGGCATAATCGATAATAGATATTTAACAAAGAATTATGATAAAGATGCATTACAGTAGATAATGCAACCTGTGGTCAGTGTGGCAGCGACTCCTATCTTTAGCGCCCCAAATGGTAGTGACCAGTGTTCGGTGTCGCAGCAACCACAATCTTTAGTGCTCCTAGTGGTAGCGACCAGTGGTCTGTGCGGTGTGAGTAGTATGTAGGTGCAGTACCGGAGGTTTCAGTGTTAAGACCGCAATCCTAAGACCGGAACTGCATTTCTAGGACCCTTCTTTACTTTGATACTAGCCAGCCAGCTAGCCAGCTATGTTACTCTTGAAAGCCTTCCGACGCCAATTATCCTTAACACCGCCAACCATCACCGAGTGTGTGCCTAAACTTAAGTTATTGATTATATGCATGTCGACTGGTTAACCCTACAGCTGTGCACGTCGGCCATGAGGCGACCGTGTTGCAGTGCATTATCCCCACCACTCCACTAGATGGAGCTGACGCAAAAGAACTACAGTCCTAGAACTGCGGTATCAAGATTGCGGGGGTCCTGAAACTGCAGCCTCCGGTACTGCAGCTAAATAATATTGGTCAGTGTGGCAGCGACCATAATCTTTAGCGCCCCTAGAGGTAGCGACCAGTGGTCGGTGTGGCAGCAACCAGACCACAGAACTGGCTACAACCAGTTATGCTAGACCAAGTGGGAAGTTTCCGGTCTGAGACGTGAATCCAATGCGGAAGTCCCTTAAACCTGCATTCTATTGAACGGCCAGCAGGGGGCGACTCTTCTGGTTGCAAAAAGAAGTCTGGTTCCATCAGAAATAATGGTAAAATGCCCCCACTTCTCAGCTGATTTATTACCTCATTAAACACTTTCCCAATGAGTTTATTGTCTCAGTCGCTAGTTTCATGTCTTCTTCAATACAACATGATGTTCATTTAGTAAATTATGGTTCCATTTAGAGGAAAATAGATCATAAAGCAGAGTATGCTTCAGGGCGGGATTATCTATGATTGACAAGTCATTACCATGGTGACCTCTCAATCTAGCTGGAATGACTTGTACCCACGGCACTGTGTAATTTAACCAGCGCCGTTGAAGCTTTTTAGGTGTTGGCTGTTCACTTTCTCTGGTGAGAATATTTAGTTTTAAGATTGTTGTTTGCTAGACAAAGTTGTCAGTTGTCAGATCATTGATCTCAGCTCACAGTAAGCTCTTGCAGGTACAATGTGTCCAACTTGACAACGCCATTTTTATACACCACCCCTGCAGTCACCTACAGTTCACGTTTGACTATCAAGTCGGCGAAAGTCAGCTGCAGTCATTATTCCGACACCACATGAATGCATCATCAGTGCATCAGCTCAGCTGTCATTTTTCAATCGCACAGGGGAACCTACGGTGGCTGACACGCTCTATAGGTTCTTGTGCTAAATAATATGTGTGGGCCTCCATTTGTCCAAATTGCAATTCTGTTCTTATTTCTAATAAACCAGTCGACTACTACTACTACTATTATTGCCACCACGAACTTTACTTCTACTTCTTCATTGTACATTTTCTATGTAGTGACAAAACACGCTCTGTAGAGTAGTTTATCCGTTTGGACTACTGTAGAAACATGGTGGCGCAACACGGCAACATCCATGCAAGAGGACCCACGGTGTATGTAGATAGAGAAGGCTCATTCTAATGTTATAAAAACATAACGGTTCATTATGTAATGGTCTTTATCTAATGGCCAGCCTCATAAACACTCTGCTGGAGTGGCGTCATAAAAATTGAGAAAGCTTTTTATTGAACGCTAAATTAATACACACCCCCGAGTGCAGAATGAGTCAGGAAATGACAAACTCTAAAATACCATTAAGAATAACAAAAAAACAACTTTGTTGTCCTTGTTGGGCCAGATACTGGCGCATAGGTTATGTATAGAACAAGACATCATCTAAAAACCCTTAAATATCGATTCTGATTTCATAAGAAACGCAAACAGCTGCATCGCCAGCCAGCAGTTACAGAGCATCTTTATCATTAATTTGGAGTCGTGTTTTGGCCACCTCTATAATTTAAATTATCTCGTCCTCACAGCCCTTATCTGTGTCTCATCCTCAGATGGAGATGTGAGATTCATGTGATGTGAGTTTTGCTTAAGAGGTCCTCTGATCAGGATTTTTGGGCCCGATCAAGGATTACCAATTGCTGGAAGCAGTATCAGCTGATACCGATCCCAATCACTGATCACTGGGTCCATTTGAAGCCTTTTATTTATCATGTAGCATTATATCTTTATTTAAATATTCTTAAAAACAATGTATGTTAAGTATTAAAATTGAGAGATTATACTGTATTTTGAATTGACAACTGTTTAATTTATTGCCAGGAAACATGTCCACCATATTCCACTCCCTAGCAACCTAAGCCTGGTTACTGAGAACAGCTTAGAGCTTACAAAAATAGCTTTCCTGTGGATACAACTATAAAAACAGAAAACCCAGAGTCTTTATAAATTTACTTCAAATTTAGACCATAAAAACTGCTATCAAAAGGCCATAGCCCAAATAGTTAGGAGATAAAGGAGCACAGGCATCATGACAGCTTTTGCATCATGAGTCAATGATAAAAACTCTGGAGTAGTCAGCTTTTTGTTCTGGAAAGCTCAGGCAGTTTCTGTGAGGGAGAGAGAGCAAGAGAGAGAGGGACGGGTGAGTGAAAGACACATAGGGACAAAGTGCTGCGCAAATGTGCTACGCCACTCTGCAATCAATTGCGATTTTAAATAGGCCTAGTAAAAAAAAAATCAAAAATTAATATGTGGTGGTCAGCGTTGATATTGTGGCGGGTCGCCACAAATAAATGAACGTATGGGAAACACTGAGCCCCACTCTCTCTGCCTCAGGAAACTCACACACAGCAAGGATCAGTTTCTCCCTCCCTCATGTGCTCTGTGTTGCATAATTCAACTCTGGTGGCAGGCGAGCCGGTGCGTGAAACTAGTACGACCGCAACAGTTTCACGGGATCGCGCCCGCTTGTCACGTCGCATGTCAAACTGCCCACTCTCTCATTAAAAAATGATTTACTAGGCGCTTCAATCACTTCCTGTGTTAAAATGACTTTGGTGCTAGTTAGCTTTGAAAACTGTTTAGACCGCTGAATGTCAGGAAACACTTTTAGGTTCTGTGTCGAAAAATTGCGTGTGCTGAGTATTGCATGATATGATCGACTCTTCTGATCGGCCTTTATAGAGACAACCGACGAAACTATTTAAAGCAATTATTGGCTGAAAACCATCGGTGGGCCATAGTTTCGCTGTATACAGAGACTACACTATTAGCTTCAAAAACAGACTACAAGCAGGTTTGCAAAAATGTTAGTTAATATGCAAAATTAAGAGATTCTAAACTTAGTTAACTATATGCATACTGTAAAACAACCCTCAACCAGGGTTCAGAGACAAGTTCAAACAGGTCTCTCATCCGGCTAAATAGCTGCTGCTGCTGCTGCTAAATTATAAACAGAATGTAACTTTTCAACATACAGTATATCCACTGCTCACACTGACAGCCTGGCCATCCAGCACACACATGCCACCCTGCTGAGTCAGTCACTTGGCAAAAGTAATATTCAGTGGGAAAAGGGCTGAATGCCAAGAGTGTTTTGGTCAAATCCTGAATCAGTACAATCCACAGTAAATTATTAATTGTTTACTTTGATCAGCAACAGAGCAACCAGAGCAAATGTAGCTATATTTGATGGTAATACAGTTCAAGTGAAAGGCATACTGTATAAATATAAATATATGAACTACAAGATAAAACAACCCTTTATTGATCCCCAGGGGGGGAATTCAGGTGTCAGGTGCTGCAGCAGCACAAAGATGGAAATAAGTCCTGATAGAGAAAGTAAAAACTAAAAATAAGAGTGGAAGCTCTAATGCAGAGGAAGAAATCACACTGTTAGGTGTCCTACCTTGCTTCATGGCTTTGAGTTTCATGGATACGACATCAGAGCCGGAGTTGGGCTCACTCATGGCCAGGGCTCCTACATGTTCTCCTGTCATTAACTGACAACAGGAAAGACCACAATGAGAATGAAGAATTGAATCCATCTCAGCTTGTGGTTCGATGTATTTTGTAAAGTATGAGCGGTTTTGACCCTGACCTTTGGCAAGTACTTCTCCTTCTGTTTCTCGTTGCCGTGGCGAACCATCTGGTTAACACAGAGGTTGGAGTGGGCGCCATAACTAAGAGCAATGGCTGCTGACACTCGTGACATTTCCTCCATCACAATGACATGATCGAGATAGCCCAATCCGGTGCCCCCAAATTCCACTGTAGGAGATTTAGACAGTAAATGCAATTAAAAACACTACAACAGAAGAATGTAGCCTACAGCCCATGCTTAGGTAAGAAAAAAATACTCATGCTAATCATTAAAAAATTGTATGTATGTAACTGTAATGCAACTGCATCTACATATTGAATGAGCGTATTTTTCTCCAGCTGTCTTACCTGGAGCAGTCATCCCAAGGAATCCCATCTCCCCCATTTCTTTCCAAAACTCCTGGTGGAGAGACGCAAAACATTACCAAGACAGAAATCCTGCTCTAGGCTTGATGATAATTTTGTATGTGAAAATACACAACTCCAATATGAGATGCAGCGAAGCAGGGGTGTACACATCATGTTACTATATTCTGAATTATTCAACTAAATCTGGGAACTATGGGTACAATAAAGTGTTTCAACTCACCCTCATTCCTGGAAATTCATTCCGCTTGTCAATCTCATCGGCATAAGGTGCAAGCTTTTCTGCTAAGAATTTACGAGCCGTCTGCCTGAGCTGTACAACAGACACAACACAAACAACAGTTAAATAAATGATTGTGTATCATGTATCGTTATTTTATTAAAAGCACTGAAAAATGAACAAGAATGGAATTTAGTTGCCATTTTCCTCCTTCATCTGACTGCAGACTGAGACACTGATCATGTTTACCTAAGAGCTAGTGGAGTCAAACGTGCTGTTTGAGTTCCAGGTGGACTGTCCTAAGCAGTGTTACTTTGGAAATGTAATGGGTTACTGATTACAAGTTAACTTATTTAAAATGTAATAGTAGTGTAACTATTTCAATTACTTTTTCAAAGTACTTAATTTAATTAATTTATTACTTTTCTAAATTTCTAATGCATGTTTTCGCCTGTTAACCATTTTCAAAAGACAGCTTAAGAGGCAATTTAACTTGCAGACTGTTGGCAAATTCAAACATGAGAACCAATCAAAAGCATCTGTATAGCATCAAACTTTACTTCATGGCAATTAATTGCATGCAATGCATTGCAATGGCAATTAATTACAATTTCTTTCCAAGTAACTGTAACAGATTACAGTTACATTTATTTTGTACCTAAATTACATGTAAATGGTTACACCCCAACACTGGTGCAACTAACTGGACAGGTATATTCAACCTCTTAATGGCCCGGTCTGAATGACACTTTCTGCCAATTAGATATGAACTCTAACCCCTGCCCTCCTTCCAGCCAGCGTCCATTCTCTCTCACCTTGTACTAACAAACAGTTAACCTGCTGTCAACCGGGATTAAAAAGACAAATCTTTATTGGGAGGCATGTTGCGATGAGCCTTTCACCCCTCTCACTAATTAAAAACCTGCCCATGGCGACAGCTTAAGTTAACTCAGGTAAACTTATAACGCTGCCCCAGAGAAAGTATTAGTATTTAGAGTTACTTGGTACACTTGCTTTAGTGCTTCAATGTCAAAAAAATAACAATCAGACTAATATTATTAGCAGCTGTAGAGTGCGAAATCAGTTAGCTAGGTCGGCTAATATTATCAAGGACTTATCTGCGACAGTTGTCTAACGTTATGTCATCACGTCACGTGCACAGCGTCCCTAAACACTTCTTCTTTAGTCCGTGGAACCATACTGTTTCATTTCTTGAGCTTTGTTTTATGTGATTTAAGGGATGTTTTTTTTATCTGCCCAGATAAGTGAACTTTGTGTTGCTTGAATGTTAGCTAGCCACTGTAGCTAACCTGAATCTGCTCGTCGGTGAGTCCGTTCACCACATCGTCCACCGGGATGGCAGCACCGGCGCATCCCCTCCTCGCCACGGCAGGGATGGACAACCTGGAGCAGAGGCGGAGAGCGTTTCGGATGGCAAACATGGTTGCAGACTGATAAGGAAAAGGGGAGAAATAAGCCTGAAAGAGGTTGTTTACTGACAGACCCTGGAGTAGCTGTCCTTTAACAGAAAGTATGAGGTCTTACCCTGACCCTATTTCCCTGTCCCACTAACGTCATCCCCTCTTGTCTTTCTTCTTATTGGCTCATTATCGCCACCTACTGGACTGGCGTGCAGATCAGTACATCAGTTAATTGTCAAAAAACACAACCTAGTTTCTCTTATAAAGTAAATTAAATGAAGTTATACTATATTTTGTGCCTCGTAGAGTGCTGGACTTAACCACACATTAGCAGTACTAGCACTCGAGTATTTTCTTTTCATGCCACTTCCTACTTCTACTCCACTAGTTACATGTATTTTGTACTCCACTACATTTAGCTGACAGTTTTAGTTACTAGTTACTTTACAAATTAAGATTTTTACATTTAGGAAAATATGTTTTTTTTTAAATAAATTAAACTAAATTTATTCAAGTAGCCTACAGCTGAAACAATTAGTTGATTAATTAATAAGTCAGTTGAAAGAAAATTTATTGACAACTACTTTGATCATAAAGTCACTAAAGTAATTTTTCTTGTAATATGATTTGGAGATTTGCTGTTTTTTCTTTCAATTATTTTAATAATTTTAATGTATTTTTAATAATGTTGAGGTTAGGCCTGTTAGTCAGACAGAACAAGTATTGTGAATGTGTCACTATGGGCTCTGGGTGACATATTTGTCACTATTTTCAGAATTTTTATAAAACAAATAATCTATGTATGGTGTATCATAGGGAAAATTAGCAGCAGATTAATCCATTATGAAAATAATCATAGCAGTCTGATACAAAATAGTTTAAAATGAGCTCCACCCAACCAACTACAGAAGTAAAATCCTGCTTTTATATTAATTTAGGTATATGCAACATTTGAGTACAAAACTGAAACGAGGACTTAAAACTAGACTTTTTTGACATTCTTAAAAAATTATTTTTGATTATATTAGCCCAAGCTTGTTAACAGAGGCTGAGCATTTGGAGCCCTTGGAGTTTTGAGGCCCCAAGGCAGCAATACCTAGCTGGCAATTCAACTTATCCTCAGTGCTAAGAAAAATGAAAAGCTTTATGCCACTAATGTAAAGTTGCTTTATTTTCACAACGTGTCAACTATTCATTGTTTAACTCATTATACCTCATTCAGTTCATTTTAGCTTTCACACTCATTTTCAAGAACAAACATGGCATCCAGCTATGCTTCTAACTATCCCTCTAGCCTGTTATCTGCGCACTTGTATTGTCATCTGTCCAGAGAAGGCAGGAGCTCTTGACGAGACGTGCCAACCTCAGCCCACAACAGAGAGGAAGAAGAGGGCAGAAAGATAGAGAAAGGGAAGGGGAACTACAACAAAGTCAGTGCCCTGATTGAGAGAGGGAAGAGATTAAAGTTATCATGTACAATATGTGTGCAGTATGCGGGCCTGTGTGTGAGTGGGTGTGTGTGTGTGGGTGTGTGTTTGTACAATGTGGAAAGTATTCTCAACCTAAGGCATATAGCCCTTATCTCAAAGATGAAATTTTAGTGAGCTGCTGATATTTTTTAGAATCTGTGTTTGTTGTCGATTTAGTTCTTTGTTTCTTTTTTATGAATGCAGATTGTTCACTTTTATTCATTTTTTATTTGGTAACAGAAAAAGTGGTAGGCTGCAGGGTCAAAGCCCTGGTAACAGGCTACCATGGCTGCCACTCTCTGTAGTCTCACCCTTTATCTCACAGGTGTATCTCACAGGTCAGCCCACCTTCAGCATTCACACTTAATAAACTCTATGAACTATGAACCCTTAACCCCACATCACCTGCTTGATCACACCTTTAGTCCATCTGTCCCACTGATGAATGATGTTATACAGGATGCTGCAGTGCGTCAAACAGCAATAACTTAACTTGTGCTCACCCATATGTAATCTAATAAAAATAGACAAATCAGCTTATCCAGAAGAACTATAGACACATTTACTCTTGATACATGTTTTGCTGTTCAATAATGAAAGGAACATATAGGAACAAAAAACAACTTTAAAATGTACTGCATGCATTTCATAATTTCTGAGTCACCACAATGACTGTAAATTGTGTATTTGGGTTTTGTCCGATTAGATCATCAAGTTTCACACCATCTTTCCTTTCAGCGCTGACTGTTTCTTGTCATGAGAACCAAGAGACTGTCAGCAGTAAAGGCGCACAGGAGCGTCGCCTCCTGGAATTATGATGACATGATAATAACGACTTTTTAAATTTTAATATTTGCTTATTTGCTGCCAGATTTCAATAACGACACGTTTTTTTTCCAAGTAGCCTGTTTGTATTTTATTTTGAAATTACGCACAGTTGCACTGAGTTTATTAGAGATGAAAGATTAGTCCTATCGAAATGCTCACTCTTAGTGTGCATTGCAGGTAGTTTATTTGTCATTTGAAGTAATACAGTTTTGTGTAATTAAACCAGTTTGATGGTTTGAAAGTTGAAGCCTTAAAGGAAGGATTATGCAGCCAGTTGAGCGTGTCTTTAGGCAGAAACATTTCGATGCAGCAACTAAAACTAAGTGTTATCTTTGTGTAGCTGATGGCAAACTAAGCACATTTTGATTTAAATCTTGAATGTATAGGGTCACGTTAATGTCGTAGATCAGCGCGAGAAAAAAAATTGTCAGCTGGTTTAAATTTTCAGTCAGGAAGCGAGAAATGCAATGCGGAAGATAATAAACATTTCTCCATTGTACAGTTGTGTGAGTGAGTGCGCCGGCGCGCGCGTGTGTCAAACCGCGTAGAAGCGCGAGCCACGCCGCCACCAGAGAGGGGTTCCCCTTTCCAACAGAGCAGGGAGGCTGACAGAGGCACCTTAACGTGCGAAAACTCGGACAACAAACAACCAGAAAGTACCGCCGAGCATCGACTGAACACCTAAAGTCAAACTGTTTTTCTGAAAGTGAAATGACCAGATTTTAAGGTTAAAGTGCATCTGTTTTGCGCCTCTCGTCGTGCGCTCTCACGACGGATTTAGGTCTCCGATGCCCAAAGAGTGTAGGAGAAAGACCTCCAAGGACTTCGGGCTTTCTGGTATAAACGAGTCGCGTTCAGAGCGGAGATCAGCCGCGAAGTCGTCGCAGATTTGCGATGGTCTCATTCAGAAAGCCGCTCAAATCGCCCAGTCGTCCGCAGCCGGAGCGCCGACTGTGATGGATGCGCGCAGGGTACCTCAGGTAACCATCACCCCGGAGGGAGGCGGCTCCTCCCGGGAAATGCAGCAGGAGGACTGGGATGATGTGGTGGACGGATCCCTGCGCAGGAAGCTGTCCAACTCATCCATCTCCTCCGGAGGTTCCTCCGCTGTGGAGTCCGAAGATGACCTACTCAGTGACAACGAGAGCAAAAGCAAAGGCATCATCACGTTAGAGCACCTTGGGGACACCGTAGAGGTGAGATAATGATGTAGTAAAGGCTGCAAGATGAGTTTTCATGTGTCCCTGACAGGTTTTGCAAGGGTTTACCAGCGAATCATTTCACTGTAGTTTATAGCATAATCTTCCTACAGAGTGTAGCCTATAATAATAATTCCGAACAGTCTCTGTATAAATACAGTTAGGCCTATATAGGGCCTAATGCAAGACTAAATCAACAGCTAACAGCTAAAGTGCCCATGGAGCATCCTGGGACAAATTGCCATTCTTGACCTCAAATCTGCATGCACTGTAATTACCCAGTTCCAGCAAAGAGCTGATGTTTTGAGAACAAGAAACAGTGAAGCACAGCACAACATAAACAGCAGTCAGCAAACTACTTCCTCACAGAAAACCTCTGGGATCCATCTGACTGCAGAGAGGAGGCAGTTACAGTAGCATTTGTTAAAAGTTTGTTTAGTTGCTTTTTTATTCCCATAAACAATTCAAATAAGTGAGTTATCTCTTAGAAAACTAGTTTTTTTGTATGTTTTCTCCACTTGTTTTGAGATGTGGGACATTTTAGATGTACCATCCTTCTGTTCTCTTGTTGTTAAAGATCATGTAAAAAGATAGATTAAACAACCATAAGATCCCTGCCAGAGAGGGCAGGATGATCACCAGGAAATCTGATTTTTCCCCCCATTGAAATCACATTATCTCTCCTTATGCTTAATGGGTTATCAAAGCCTTTCACATCACCCTAATGATGCCAGGCCTAACCCCAGCTGACACCAACATGAAGAAGCTTGCTCCAAGTGGCAAGCTGTGAGAGTTGTGCTTTTTTTTACACATGATTTTGTTTACTGCTAATTATCTTTGTGATTTAACATTTCAATAACACAACCAATCCATTTTTATAGTATTCTTAGTGGCATCTTTTATATAAATAGTAATGTTGTGTCTTTTTCCCCCCACAGGCTCTTAAGGGTGTAGCTCATAGCCTACGCATTAACAATAACAAAATGCTTCTGTTGAATGTTAAATGTCAGAACAACAAGTCCTGTAAGTCCTGACCTTTAACACCATCATTCCCTTGGCAGGACACACCTTTAGTTCAATAGAGGGTGGAAATTTGTTTGCCTATGACATTCTTGGCTGATAAAGCTTCACTTGTGGCCAAGAAGTCCCAGTCTTATTAATTGTGTATTGCGCGTGCATTCAAATAAAGCTGTTTTATTCAGAAGCAGGAAAAATCTCATATTCCACATTTCTATTTGAATTGAACATGTTGTTTTTTGCAGAGGTTTTACTCGATCAGTATATCTTCATGTGATTTTGCAGAGAAGTTGAGTGTGATCATAGTGAGTCACCTCCTGGTTTCTTTAGTCAGACAACATAATCTGCTTTTTGTGTACAGTGTCACCACGTTACACTCAGGTTCAGACATTTCATTGGGTGTGTCTTTTTATGGCGCTGCTACCCCTCTCTGCCTTCTCCTTACAAGGTCTGTAGCTGTCACTTTCTTTTAAACAGACTGAATACACATTGACCATTAAGCCTTTGTGTGTCCATGTGTGTGTGTGTGTGTGTGAAAGACACAGTGTTGGATCTGTCTCACTATTCCCTGAACGCAACATTGTCTAATCAAGTGAGGCTCAATATGAAGGCTTTACCAAAATAAAAGTCCATTCTAGCTCTCTATCGGCTCTTTAAGGCAGCATAACGTGAAATATGGTGGCCATGCCACCTCGGAAAATAGCCACTTTTTCTGCTTCTGCCCCTTCAGCCCACACATACGCCCACCTACCCACACACACAGTACAGCACAGGCTAACATATCATTGTGTAATCATTTTTTTGTGGTCAGTAGCCAAATTAGACCTTTGACATTTAACAAAGAACCACTTCAGGAAGTCAAAAACACTTGTTTATCAGTACTTAGCCTTTGGGAGTTCACACTTTAATGCATGTGTAATACAGATTAGTTCATAGTAATGCACAGCAACGTGATCTTTAGTGGAAATATAGCAGAGGAGAGAACAGACAGACAGGTACACAAACATGTGAAAATCTTGCAGTGGTTTACATTTCATTAGCACTTCAAGATGACAATACAGCTTTACGCAGAAGGCATGAGTTATAACGGCTAGCCACCAAAACCGGGCTGAGTGAGTCACATTGTCTCACAGATGTTGTCCTCAGTCCCTGGAAATACATTGTTGGAAATTGGTAAGTTCTCTTTCCGTGGTCTGTGTTCGCAGCATTGCTATCTGTGGAGAATTATTGTTGTGAGCCAGGTTCAGGTGTGAAGAAGTTTCGGAGACTGACTACTATCGATCGGCATTGGTGTTGTGTCAGTGTGTCATACACCCAACAGGGCCTGTGTAACAAAGAAATGGTGGGTCAATGAGCAGAGAGCAAACATTAGGTGAATCCTAAAAATATCTTCCTTTTCACTTGTGAGAGTAAACAAAACTGTACTGCTCTTGCATGGATTGTGATTGTACATTTACTCAAGTTCTGTACAATTTTTAGGTTCTTCATTTACTCAGGTCTAAGTATTTCTATTGTGTACTTCCGCTTCACAACAATTCAGAGAGAAATACTGTTCTTTTAAAAAAAAAACATTTATTTGACAGCTATAGTGACCAGTTAGTTTTAAAATTAAGATTTTACGTGATACAATACATTGTTATATATGGTGTTTCTATGAATTGTTAGTGGTGAAAGGCCCAAACAGGTAAAATTATCATGAATATTTCACAAAAACAGGAAAGATTAGGTAAAATTCCCCTCAAATTGAATACAAATATTCTTCTTTCCTGTCCCATTAATCATCTCATGACCCCTCAGATTGATCTTTATATAAACTACCCAACAGTAGCTCCACCCTGACCTGTAGAACCTACAAAAGTAAAATGCTATAAAGATATGCATCAGTACCACCAATCTAATAATGTCATACTTATTTGATAATTTATATTATATGAAGTACTTTTACTTCACTTATTGTATTGGTACTTTTACCAGGTAAAGTATCTGACCAGTTCTTCCACTGGCAGCTAATGATGGGCTGTGCTTTCTTGGTCATTAGTAAGGAGACTTGCTATGTCAAGAGTGAAAGCAGTGTTATCAGTATGAACTCTTGTGGTTTCTGTCATCATGGTGTGAACAAGATGACGTTTCAAAGTCAGACTATGTGTAAAATGTAAATATTCTGCAGGATCGTCATGTTTCCATCATAACTCAGAGTTCAGATCTAAGTTTCCATTGGATAAGACGTTACACCACATGACCCCGTCTCCACACTCTACTCTTTATTTCAGTCAACTGACAATAAAGTTAAAGACTTGCAGCAATAAAATAAATGCTCGTTTGTGGGAGTCTTAAGACCTTCACATGCGATACTATCAGTAAACAAGTAGCCCTGCAGTAAGTGAAGCGTATCACCTGACATTTAAGAGAGACTGGCTGATGCACAGTTCTGCTATTAGTAAAGATGGGGAGCTGTGAGACACTCAAGCATGAGCTGAGTGTTTCACTAACACGAGAGTCCCTGTTTCATTTCCTGTTTCCATCAGAACACAGAATAAAATGACCTCTCCGAAGCCTAAAGATAGGATCATGAGAAGTGCTGCTTTTCCTTTCCAACGTCTGGGAGTTTCTTTATTTGGTTTCTTTTCCTCATAGTCATATTTAAGATGAGTGTATAGAAATATAATCCTCTTATTGTTAAAGTTGGCACTATTTGAGACATGGTCAGTTCTCTGGGAGGGAATATAACAAGCAGTTCCCCATAAGTGAGAAGCACTACTGTGTCTCTGTGAAATATGCAAGCTGTTACTGTGTTTTCCTGTGTGTTTTTTTTCTGTGTGTGCACATAGTGAGAGACAGAGAAAGAAGGAGAAAGTGAGTCTGGTGGGAGGAGACAAACAAACAAACAACTTTGAAAAAAATAAACATCTCTGCCAAGAAAAGATAACAGCCACAAACAGCCATCTTTTCTTTTTTGTTTTTGTTTTTGTCTTTGCTCAGGTTTCAGTGCATACTTTAATTTGGTCGTATGACACCAAGAAATTCAGACGTCACTAACAAGTGAGTGGGAGTTGAGAGGCCAGCAGCAAGGGCAGCGTCAACCTTCAGTAATCCTCAGATTTCCCCCCTGAGATATGTCAATTTGACCAACGATGAGAAATTATGCATGCTATTCAATTATTCTGTGTGAATATGCTACTTGAATATAAAAACAATTTAACCGGGAAATGTATTTAGCTGTACATTCATGCTGTTAGATATTAGATTTAGACTCTCTGTGAATCAGTGTTGGAGACACATCACCACACCACTCTGGAGATGCTGAATAGAGATGTTAAGTACAGATTTGAGTTTTCACAGAATTGGCATTTTACTGACCTAGATTGCAGGTTTCACGCAGCGGAAAACCAAAAGCTTGGCATCAGATTTGGGTAGAATTGCTTATGTGATCAGATTTCTTTTCAGACAGCATGGGGTGGCCCAAGGTTCAGTGACCTTACAGCACTTCTTCTCGTTATCAGATCATTTATGTAAGCAAGGGTGCACAGAGATGCCCAAAGACTTCAAATCACTTCTGTTTGTTTTCCTTCTTTTCAGAGCAAGCCCTGGTGGAAGTTAAAGACGATCGTCCACTGGCCCTTCAGTGCTACCCAGAGAAGAAAACTGAGCTGGGTTCAGCTAGCCGGGCATAAAGGTACAACTTGTTCAGACCATCACGTACAAGTAACACGTTTCTTTTTGGTATTTTGGTTATATAATTTTTGTTGTGTTGTCCAAGTTTTCTGACATATATATGGAAGGAGAAAAATGGAGGATAAGAGTGTCACCACACTGACAGGGACTGAAACACTTTAGAGTGGCAGATGCTTGCTGTCATGGATGATTGATGTTAGTCCTGTTTTTTCACTGTAACACAGTTTCTCTGCAACAGACACAATCACTGATTTCAAAAGAGCTGACACGGCCTAGCCATGCGTCACAGAAGTTAGAATAATTTGTAGCCTGAGGCCCAAATGTTCCCTTGTATTCTCACATATAGGCAACTTAATTACTCACTAGGAAAATCAGGGCTTGTGTCTTCTCATCCCTCCTGTTCGCGAATGCCTGAAATCCTAAAGTACTGGTCTTTTTTGATTCCAGGTAACTTCAAAGCAGCAGACGAGGGCACCATCCTGAAGAAGTTCTCAGAAAACGAGATGCAGTGTTTTGAGAAGCTGAGGGATGACACACTTCTCCCGTTTGTGCCCGGTTACCATGGCACTGTGGAAAAAGATGGAGAGACTTTCCTTCATATGACTGACCTGCTGGCAAACTTTGACCTTCCCAATGTTATGGACTGCAAGATGGGAGTGAGGTAAGGAAGTAAGGTATTCATTTCTATCTATAGTCTTTTCCATACAGGTACTTGTGTCAAAAAGGGAATAAGTGCAAATTTTCAGTGACTATGACATTGTTTATTGATGTGTTTGATGTTTATGGTTTTGGTCTTGTTCTGTGGAAACTGCTTAATGAGACATGTGCAGACCAGTGACAGTACGTTATGCCTGAAGCCTTTTTGCTTTACAAGGGAACACCTGTTGTAACTGCAGGCTATATGCTTGGCTTCCTGCCACAGCGGGCGGGGTGCCTCGCTGTATCATGTGCACAGTACGCACACACACGCACACACAAACACAGGCAGACACACATACATATATGCAGGAATGCACACGTGAATGTATACATGCACATGATGAAGCATGCACAGGCGTGCACGCACGGACATTCACCACTCTAAGAGCTTTGTTTCCGGTTCAACAGGCAAATACACATGCGCATGTGCATGGGATCAGGTACAAACAGACACACACGCATGAACTAAACTTACAGACACACACAGTTGAACAAATCTTGTTATTGTCTACAGGTATCTTTGTGTGTCTGTATTTCTGAGGCTACACACACATATACACAGTCGCTCAGGGTGTCCCTGGAGACTCCCCTTTGTCAAAAACACTCTCAACCACGAAGTTACAAAACCGCTAACTTGCACAAACACACACTCAGATTCTCACACAGTTGAACGCTGCACGCTGGAGTCTCCTCTCAGCTTCCCTCTTCAGCACAGAGGAAGTGTAGCTCACAAACTGAAACTGAAATTCACATCTGTTTGCACATAATTGTGTGGTATGAAAACGACAAGCGTGAATGTGCTGCTGTACTGTTCACCAGCAGAACTGAATACTTACACTCTATGTTGCTCTCAGCTGTGCAGTTCAGTTATGGAATTTTTATGTACTGCTCATCTTTTCTGTCTGAGTGAACACCATTAGAAATGAGCTTAGCGCTGGCTTTTAGTGCAGCAGAAGAAACTGTAAAAAAAGTCCTTTGTTAAGTCATTGCTGTAAGGTTTTTAGATTGTTAAAAAAGTCCTATGGATTTTTGTATTCAACAGAAATATACTTAATCACATTGGCTTCTTAAAAACACAGTGTGCTTTTGTTAACTATGTATCTTAATAACTAAGGGCGCGAATGCTAGACAAATATTGAAAGTAAACAACCATTACTTTTTAATTACATGCAGAGGACAGACTAGTCTGTAAATACACAGGTCCTGCACCTGAGTAAACTGTTCCTCCTGCTGTTTCAGGACGTACTTGGAGGAGGAGCTTGTCCGGGCGCGGGAACGGCCCAAGCCGAGGGAGGACCTGTACCGTAAAATGGTGGAGGTGGACGGCGATGGGCCGACTCCCCAGGAGCATTCCCAACGTGGCGTCACCAAGCCTCGCTACATGCAGTGGAGGGAGACCATGAGCTCCACCAACACCCTGGGCTTCAGGATAGAAGGGATCAAGGTAGCGGGGGTGACGTGGAATATGTCATTAACAGGATGAGCGCGGAGGTTAAATATGAATGAAAATACACTTATGCAGTTGTCCCCCTTACGTGGACGTCACCATGTTGCGCCGCCATGTTGCGCCGCCATGTTGCGCCGCCATGTTCCCTATAGTAGCCCAAGCGGACAAACTCTACAGAACATATTTCTTCAGTACGTTCTTCTGGTTCTACTTCTGGTAGAATTCAGGCAGTGTAGACACTCATCGCTTTGTTGAATATGTACATTCGAAGAAGAAGAACAATAAGAGGAAGAAATAATATACAGCAGGGGTTGGTAAATCAATTTTGTGACGGAGCAATTTTTTCATCCATTAGATGGGGTGAAAACATAAGACATAATATTTAAGTTGAATGTTACAGCTCACATGTGCTGCAGTGTATGCGTTCCGGCGTTTTTCCTGCATCCATCAACATATGGACACCTTTTCCCCAGTATTACGAGGCAGAGGACATTTAGGGGAATCACGTTTTTTTTTTGACAGCTATTTCAGAGATGTGTCAAGCAGGATACAGATACTTTTTAATGTCATTCAGAATTTTTCATAGTAAAAGCTCTTAATCAACTCGAAATAAAGCATTGCTGCAAAAAATCTTTCTTGCACTTCCACCAAAGAGGAAGTGATTATGCGAGTAACTGGTGCTGTCTCGACTGAGCTCTATTTCAGCTATCTATGTCAGCTATCAAAGTATTTATTTACTTTTATTTTTTGCTGCTATCAAAGCACCATTATCTGACCACGGGCCAGATGTTATTGCTGGTGGGCAGTTTTGGTGAGGGTCCATAATCACAGAGAGAAGTAACATGTTTCTCTTGTCAATGTAAAATAACTTTGTATAAACTTCTATTATGTATCATCTCTCTATGTGGTTTCTAATGGACTGTGGTGCAGAAAAAGAGACAATGTTTCACACTCTTGGTGTACATTTTACCTGTTGTTTGTCTGTGGCCAAGTTGCAATAATATATGGTTTAACTGATTAATTAAGAAATATAATTTCTTAGCTATACTGGACAATAAATGATGCCACTAAATCTTATACACTTAACCTTTAATGTTTTTTATTGGGTTGTTCTAGAGACAAATAATCACCCTACTCCGGAGTTTCCTTCAGCTTTATTGAGAATTTTAGCTTCTCTCAGCTTATTGTTTTGATTCTGTCTTTTCTGCATTTAACTGTTAAAGAGCAGATATTTCCCTCAGGACTAAAATTAGAATGAATATTGGAATTAACATTAATTGGTTGGCCATAAACAAATCTTCAAATTAATGCTAATCTTGCTTTGTGTCTACTGGATGTGTAGGAAACTGTTTGTTGTGCTACCAGCAAGCAGCCTGTCTGTCTGTCTGTCTCTTGACTTGTACTGCAGAATCACAAAATACATGATCAAATATACTGTAAGTAAATGACTTGGTTGGAAGTCGATTTATTGTGTAAGATTCGCACTCACGCCCTTTCTCCTTGTTTAGAAATGTGACGGTACGTGTCGGACTGACTTCAAGAAAACCAGATCGAAGCAGGATGTCATCCATGTGTTCAAGGACTTTGTTGGAGGGAACGTCAACATTATAGTATGTGGCAATCTGGTAGCTTCTCCACCAATATTTGCAGTATATTCATGCATGTAAGGACACACACAAAGCATACAAGACCCCGTTTGAGTAAGCTCTCACACCTGTGTTCAATATTTGGACAAATAGTAATTATTTTGTATACTCAGTCATTACATTTGAAAAAGGTCTGGGGTCTTTTCAAATGTATTATCAGTCTAATAAGAAATGAAAGTAGCCTCAAAGTGTTTGAACTACAAGAGGAAAACCTGTGTAATTCCACCTGCATTGCACAAAGCAAATATTTATGCTGTAACGTTGTTTGAGTTTTCTGTTTATACACTGTGTCTGTGTCCACACCCTGTTATATTACAACTATAGCTTTTGGTGTATGGATTCAAATTAAAAAATTCTAAACTAAATAATGAGCTTCAAGTAATGTTAGCTCAGCTGTCACAGAGATGTTATTTTATAATACACACGTCACTGTTTTTTCTTGAACCGCAGACATCTTACCTGAGCAGGCTGACGGAGATCCGGCAGGCCCTGAAGACATCAGAGTTCTTCAAGCAGCACGAGGTGTGGACTGATCTAAAGATGAGTGACAAATTAAAATAACCATAAAGCGCCTAAGTAAACTGTAGCAGCAGGAACTTCAACTGAAACTCTTTCCAAATATTCTCGTAGTTTGTGTGTTCATGACCAGTTGTGTTCATTTGAATTGATTTTAAAATGGATGTCACTGAACATTACTCATTCGTAATAGTCATATTGGAGAATTTTTTTCATACAATTAAACAATCACTAATGAGTGGATTTGAGTGGATCAAGTTTGCATTGTGGCTGAAAGTAGACATTACTTTTAGCTATTTCAACTATTTATCTCTTATTTTTATCTTAAGTATTTCTATTATTTATTCATTAAATTTTGCAGTAGTACTTTCAGCTAATTATTTAAAACTTTTATCCTTTACTTTTTGTTTAACTGTTTAGACATCTTTGTTTAGTTAGTTTTTACACACTCCCAATCACAACAATTCTAGTGTTTAGAATTACAGTGGACTCAATATATATGCTCTACAATCTTTCCACATATAACCTTGCAACTGTTAAAGCACCTCCTGTGGTAGCAGCATCCCCGGGTGGGAATCACTGCTATATGGAAGCGTCTGTATGCATTACTCATTATTTAGGTTTTTCCTTTAATTTGTCACCTATCTGTATATTGATTGATGGATAAATAGAAGCAGAAAAAACAAATGCTATTATGAAACTCTTCTTGTTTTTCGTAGGTCATTGGGAGCTCTCTCCTCTTTATCCATGACCACACGGGCAATGCCCAGGTCTGGATTATTGACTTTGGCAAGACCACAGCGTTACCAGTGGGCCAGACGTTAACCCATGACATTCCCTGGCAGGAAGGCAACCGGGAGGATGGCTATCTGTGGGGGCTGGAAAACCTCATCCACACCCTGGAGTCTGTAAACAATGAAGGGACTAGCAAAGAAAGCTTTTGCTCAGTTATGAAAGAAAATAGCCAAACTGCTGAAACAGATGGTCAGTGACTTTTGACTTTTAGACTGGTGGGGGGAACTCCAAGCCAATTTAATGTACACCACACAGAGACATTGGGGGACGTTTCGTATGTTGATTTGCTTTGGGTGCTCTATGAGAAATATTAAAGAGTACAGAAGAGTACAGAACAGGAGCAGATAATTTGTCACTAGTTTCCAAAGGCTTGAGCGAAAGAACTGACACTAATTCAACTTCCTACAAAATGAACCGAAGTGAAAGTGTAGGGCCTCATTTCACTTTCAGGGATGCAGATTAAAACAAGGAATACGTTAGCACTCACAAATCACAAACCTTATTACCACTGAGCCCTCAGCTCTGATGTTGCATCTGTAAGTGTAATATTAAAGCATAAATTCTGTGCAGTATGAAACTCTGACTGGGTCACAGAGCTCACAGTCATATAACTACAATACATAACACATCAATATAGTACTGCACTGTATAATCTGTGTCACTATTTCGAAAAACTGTCTTTTATTGTATATCCATTTATATTTCTTTTAGTGATTTTATTGCTTTAATCAAACTTTAATTTAAACTTTAAAATTTAAATTAAACTTTTATTATTTTAATTTCTTGTGCTGTTGCAGAGCTTGTTGGATATTCATGCTGCAATGTTTGTTATAGCGGATTCTTTGGTCCTGGTCGGACATGTTCTGCAAATGAAGTGAATGAAAATGTATAAAAAAAATAAAAAGGGAAAATACTGTTATTTTTTATTTTCCATAGTAAAACACTATTGTGGTATCTTAAATATGTTAGCCAGAACTGAGTTTACTCATTTTAATTTTGTACCATTGGGACAAAACTGTTAAACTGATCAAACTCACACAAATAAGAGCAATATATGTTGATTTATTTGGGGCACAGATAGGTTAGAACAAAGTGTGAAATACAGTATTTTGCATAGAATGCATTTTTGTTGAGGCAGAACACCCTCAGCTACATAAAGTATGCAGAAAAATAACTACTTTTCAGTGAGTGTGAAATAAAATGCACCAGGCTGTAAAAAGTGAGCAAGACGAGGATTATTTTCTTTCTCTGTAAAAGAAATTCCACTGTAATCAATATTTCTAAATGGCATAAATCTCTTCAAAAAAGTGTGAGCATTTTCTAAAAGATATTATTTTCAAGTGGACTGTTGAGCAACCGAGATAAACACTCACTAATATCAGCAGAACCGAGCATAAAAACATACAGTAAGCCTATATAACCCTTATATAAATGTAACTATTCATTCAAAGACACAATAAATTGACATGTTTAGGCTCAAAATAAAGACACATATTGGATACAACTACCAACACGATTAAATAAGAATAACCTGAAAACATAAATACTAAATAGAGATGTTCACAATTGAATCTTTTTTAATTGTATGAACTGAGATACCTGCAGCAGCATGTTTGGTATATCAAAGCTGAATACCTCCACCTGCTGAGTAAACATAAGTACTACCAGCACTACGTCAGTAGATGCAGTGTAGAGGTATCTAATGGCAGTGATCAACTACAAATATAGAACAATCCATCATTAACATAAATGAACACAAATAAAAGATAAAACAGGTACAAATGCAATGGGTTAGTCCAGTGTACAGAAGTGAGTACAAAAATAGTTAATATTTTCACAGCTGCAAGGTCATCATCCTCAACGTCTATACATTTATGAGACCTGCAGTCCGAGTTAAAATTGGGTCATGGAATGAGAGAGTCAGGAATAGTCAAAAATATGGTCAAAAACATACAAAGCCAAATCGAGATCTATGTAGTTTGGCAAAGAAATCTCAGTACATTTTCCTCTTACAGAACATTCAGATCTTACCACCAGCCATTCAACACCTTAAGGGAATAGTTTGACATCAATACCACTCTCATGGATGGACAGTAAACTTAAAGCTACAGTCAGTAGCCAGTTAGCTTAGCACAAAGACTACACAGGGGGAAAACAGTTAAGCTGGGTCTGCCCAAAGGTACAAATATCAGCTAGCACCTCTAAAGCTCACCAGTAAACACATTATATCTTGTTTGTTTTAATTCGTACTGAAAATAAAGTGTAAAGTGGGTGTTAGTAGGTTTATTAAAAGAACTGTTTCTTGCCTAGAAGTAGTGACTTTCTGGAGTCTAGTTTTCAAAGTGAGGTTTCTAGGAAACCAGCAGTGACTGACCAGACCAAAACTGCAGCATCAACTGGGAAGAAGTCAAAGTCACTGACCAGGAGTCAAGATTCACACTTGACACCTCAGACCATCCTCAAACAAAAACAAGCTTTATGATTTTATGTGTACGACCGCTTGTTATGATGTGACCTAAATTCCACACTTAACAAAACCATCTCTATGACAACTGAGCAAACTCCATTTGCTGCTGGAAGCTTTGGAAAGACCAAGTAAGTCGACCTCGCGTTGAGTTTAACCAAACTGCTGTTTCCAAGGTAAAGAATGAACCTATGTAGAAAATACATGTTAATGCAGTGTGTTGGACATATGTGTTTTCACATTATTTAGGGTTTAGCAAGTTCCTAGTATGCATAAAATTATAAATGAAATAGTTTTAGTAGCTCTACTCTGAAAATGAAAAGTTTTGGCTGGTTGAACTGTACACTGAATAGTACAAATTCCAACTAATGATTTACTATATTGCAACATATACTACTGGCAAAGCTTTCATGAAAAAATCCAAAACAAATAGGTAAAAAAGGAGTCCATCTACAGCAGTTATTTATGGCATCCACCAGTCATAGGGACATTAGGAAAGCGCAGGGCTGCGTGCCGTGCTGTGTTTCAACTTCAGTGTTCAGCTACCAGTGTATCAGAAGCTCAGGAAAGAGCCCTGAGTCCAGCGTTGACTCTCTCTATCTCAGTGCAGAAGAGTGTTTGTGTGTGTTTTCCAGCATTCCAGGAGCTCTAATGATTTGATGTAGTGGCTCTCAGACAGTGGCGGGGCCCTCGTGATCATGCTTTTCGTTCCAGAAAACTCTAGTTTCAGGTTGTAAGAAAAAGGAGCTCATTTCATTTTAATATCAGTCAAAATCCTTGTGACAGTAGGCCGTTTCTTAGATAGGGGTAACACTGAGGTCTTCAGACAGAGAAAAGCCAGAGTCTCTGTCGCGTGTTGGTTTTTCAGCTTTGGTGTGTCTCCTCACGTCCTCGTGTCCGTAGCTGGCGTGGCGCTTGAGCAGCAGCTTGGGCATACATGATGAGGAGGTATGGGGGCCTAACGCTTGGCTAGTGCCTGAGGAGACACTGGGGGCAGAGCTGGTGTTTGTGATGGCTTCTGGGACTTTGGGCATAACCAATGGCAGGCTCTCCGCCTCGTAGCTTTGCTCATCGTAGGCATAGTTGACGTTGCCACAGGGGAAACTCTGGAGCTTAGCCAGGTCCATGCCAGCTTTTGTGGTGCCACCTGTTGGGTTCTTCTGGGAGGACGTGCTTGGGGCGGCTTGAGCCTGGCAGGAAGGCGATGGAGTTGAGGAGGTGCAGAGGCTGGAGGGGCTGAGGTGGGCGCTGTCGCAACCAGCCTCGTTGCTCTCTAAGGTCACGTTGCAGGTCTGAGGGGCCTGTGTATTGGAGGCGGAGGAAGTGGAGCTTGAGAGTGGCATGGACTGAGTGTGAGCAAGTGTTTTCTTCCCCCTGAAGTTTTCCAAAACCCAGGAGCCATATGTGGGGTTCCACAGGTTCTTCGTCTTGTTCTTCAGCCTCTGGCTCTCTGAGGAGGAGCTGTTCCTGGAGCAAGGTCGGTGATGAGGAGGCTCAGGGTGGAGCCAGTGGCCTCCTGCACACACACCTGGCGCTGATAAACCGGGGGCTGGTACAGGCTCAGCCCAGGACGGCTCCAGAGCCTCACGGCATGACGTCACTTGGTGGTGGACAGGTTGGGTTCTCTGGAGGAGCAGACGGGGTTTGGTAGGCTGTGGGGGAAGAGGGGCCGGACCGAGGCCCAGAGAGGAAAGACCCAGCTGGGAGGAGGAATCCTGGGAAACAGGACGGGACACCAGGAGTGGAGTGAGGCTGGTGGAGGTGTGGTCAGAGGGACGGAGTACTAAGCCACCATCGTCCTCTGAGGTGGGGCCATATTCCACAGGTAGGGGTGTGTTGATCACATCTGGGTCCTAATAAAGAGTTTTGAAGCAGAGATGAGAAAATTAGGAGAAAGCAAAGAATGAATGAAAGAAGAGTAAATTAATACTACATTTATAAAACAACCATTTTATGTGTCTACAGACAGGTGATACATAAAGTATACCTGAGAGCAGTAGTTAATTCTCTCCAGGATAGTAGAGAAGTTGGGCCGGTGCTCGGGACAGTGCTGCCAACACTGGGTCATGATCCGATAGCTACAGATTAACAGACACAAAATCCAGATATATTATGCAAGCTCTGTGTATAAACTATCCTGTAAATCTTTCATGGAGCTCCGATCCACACTTTGAAGAACAGTGTTGCGCAAAGAAAGACAAACTTTTATAAATGTACCTCAATTGTTTGCAAAGTCTCCACAGCAAACTATACAGACTGAGAATCCATTCAGGATCACCACAGCATTATCTCTTGGTAGACACTCCAAAACTCAGCCTGACACGGCAAAGAAACGGCAAGCAAAGCTGACCAACGTTGTCCCTGCCATGCCCTGCTTGAATTTTACACCCAGGCTCGTCTCTTACGATGTATTTCCTGTCAGTACTCACACAGGCCCCGGACAGCTCTTGGGAGGATCCATCCTGCCTCCGTTGGTGACAAACTCCAGCACCTCTTGGTTGGTTTTACAGGGATACGGCATGTAACCCAGAGAGAAGAGCTCCCACAGCAGCACTCCAAATGACCTGCAGGGGGAGAGACACATCAACAACTGAGTTGACTCTATCACGTGGATCACATATGGAACCCTACCCGTCCTCAAACTCCTCAGACTGACGATACAAGAATCAATCACTTTATATTTCACCAAGAATACATCAACGAGCTGCAGATGTAATCATGACCTGGCTAAAAGCTGAAATTCACCTCCCAAAAATGACAAATTGAATGATGGTAGCCTACAGTATTATGGAGTCCAAAGTTCATCAATCAGCAATTACAGCGTAGTATTTTAATCAAATACAGTGGCCTCAAAAAGTCTATTTCTTTTTATAACATTTGTAGAAAACAAAAACTCTTTCTAGTTAATTGATACTGTTTGGATTATTTAATATTTTGTACTTTGATCAATTCTGCAGGTTATGGCTAAATTTTAAAATCTGATAGAAGCTGCCAGATGGGTTGAGTTCTGGTAACTGCATGGATGAAGACACACAGTATCCTGCTGGAAAATGACTCATCTTCTAAGCAACTTTACGAGAGAAAAAATAATGTGCCTCTTCAGAGTTTAGCAATACTTCTCTGTTGTCAAATTGTAGCTGGCCCTATACATATTTCCGCCACCAAGTTTGATTCTGCGTTTTATAGACTGCTATATCAATCCGTTGTGCTGCCGTCCCACGATAAATTTTATAATTGCATCTTTATGTGCAGACTTTTGTCAGGCTTGATCTGTAAACAAAGTGAAATTTGGAAATTGTTTGGCCCACAAAATATTTGACTTTGTCATTGGAAAAGTAGCATTCTTTGTTCAGTTGACGCTGTGTCTTGAATACAGATGCTGCTCTGTCTTCTAAAGATGTTTACTCAATATAATTCTCTTTAGATGTTGAGTTCTCTGTGGGTCTGTCTGGTTTCATTTAGCAGGGAAATTACACAGTTTGGAAAACCACTCCAGCTCGTATTATATTGACCGCATGGAGGCCTTTTAATTAGCTGCAAATAGGTGCTGTACTCATGACTGTTCAGGAAAACAAGGCGCTTCTTTGACATTGTAAGAAATGAAAAATACTTTTCTCTGCCAACCTCTGGAACAACATATTAGTTGTTTATTGTCCAGAAAAAACAATTCTTAATGCACAATGCCTATTGGATGTTTGCATAGTGTTCTGTATTATGTGGTGTGACAACAATTAGCATGAACACATGTTTTTCAGCATCCATCAGAGTGCAAAACTTGTGTCAGGTCAAGGTAATATCTTCTTTAATAAGAAATAAGAATACAAAAGGATTCAAACCAAGTTAAAAGGAAATTGTTTAAAGTTTTAAAGTGAAAACCCTTGCTCTTTGTGGGTTCATAGATTTGCAGTATTGCTACATATATTATGTGTTTAGGATTTATACCACGTATCAGTCTTGCAGGTGAAGATTCCCTCCATGAAGGCCTCAGGTGGCATCCATTTGACTGGCAGCATGGCACGACCGCCTTTCCTGTAATAGCTGGCTCTGGGAAAAGAAAAAAAATCAGATTTAAGAATGTCCATTTATCATCTGTTTAGAGAAGGTAAATACCACAAGGCCATGAACTCTGTAAGTAAGTTTAGAATCTGGCTCTGCAGAGGACAATAAGATATCTCTTTAACTGGTGCCCCATTTACCGCATCAACTCAGTGCTGGCTGTACTCCTGTGACAGACATCATCATGAATCACCCTGCGTACTTTTCTATGTGGACTGGCAGTGTGTGGTGGTGCAAATTCAGCATACAGACCTGTATATGTCTCGTGCCATGCCAAAGTCTCCGATTTTGGCCACTCTGTCTGGTCCAGGGCAGGTAAGCAGGCAATTTCTAGCAGCAATGTCTCTGAAATACACAGGATCATTTACTCTATGATACGGCAGGGTCATAGTTGATAGTATTTCTCTAAAATGTGTAACAGCTCAGAAAATCAATCAAATATGTGGCTGATTATGCAACAGAGTCTGTCTGAGTCAATATAGCATATGAATATTTGAGGAAATATCAGAATTGTTGCGTTATTTCTCACCAACCAACATTTTTGTGACTTTTGGCAGAAATCCGGATTTCACACATCTTAAAATGAAATAATACATTGATTGGTTTAACAAAAATAGTAAGTCCTCAGGATATGATACTCATTCAGGCATTTTTGATGCAGAAGAAGGGGAATTTACAGCGCAAAACATCCTCTTAGCCAATGCTACATCATGCTTTTGACATGGATTTCTCACAAGTGTACACACAAGAAAGTGTTTCCTCGATGCCATATTTGAATCAGTTTGTATAAATGGAGCTCTTAGCAGTAATAACTTATATATATAGTATATATAGTATAGTTCTGAACCTGTGTATGAAGTGGTTCTCTTCTAGGTAGCGACAGCCAAAGGCGATGTCTCTGGCCATTCGCAGCAGCTCCCGCATGGTGAGACAAGAGGTCTGGCCCTGGATACAGCACAACTCAATTTAGTGTACCACAAAACACACACGCACACCTCAGACACAAGCACACACAAGCACACACACACACACACACACACACACACAGAAAGGTGCATTACAGACTTACAGCTCGTGGCCTGTTCTGTCTCAGGAAGCTCTTCATGTCTCCTCCAGTCATCAGCTCCAGCAGGATGAAACGTGGCAGGATGTTCAGACTGACACCGATGCAGCGCACAATGTTCTCATGGCTGAACTTGCTGCATGGACAAACAGTGAACAACAGTTGGGTTAGCAGGCCTACACTTGTGTGTGTTAATCATATAAAATGTGCTGTTTGGAACGAGGAAGACAACAGACATGACAATGTAGTGGAGAGAGAGCGACACATAAAGATTTTTTTAAAAACTCGTATTTACAGCGACAAATCTTTCAATTTCTTAAGTCACAATTTCTGACTGCTGCACACATGAAAACGCCAGCTTTATAACTGCACCTGTAACTTTCTGTCAAATGTTCAGAATAATGAATTCAATGAGAAAACTCTACAAAACGAATTAAAACAAAAAGTCTGCAAGTGAAGATTTAATGGTGCAAAGGACACAACTGGCAGAAGGTTTGCGTAGAAAATCCTGAAATTTTCTCTCCAATTTCTTCAGCAGATTCTAAACAGTTCCATAATTACCATGTGAAAATTGACCTATTGACACTTTTTCACTGACAGGCTTTCTCCGTGTCTTGGCTGTCATCGTCTTTTCTTTTTCACAGTTGAAACATTTGGACCAATGAAAAAGCTGATGGACCACACAGGAAAGTCTGAAAAGGCCATCCAAGATGATGCTTCACTTTCTTTAAATATAAGGGGTTGTACTTTATTTTTACTTGGGTTTTCATGTGAGAGATAAACATTATTATTTTTGGGGAATTTTTAAGCCTTTATTGGATAGGACAGCGGATAGAGTGAGGAAATGAGGGAGAAAGAGAGAGAAAGGGGACGACATGCAACAAAAGGCCAGAGGCCAGATTTGAACCAGGGCCACTTCAGTAAGGGCCCAGTCTTGTACATGACGTGCATACTCTACCAACCGAGCCAACCACAACCCAGGGATAAGCACTATTAAATATTAGCACAATCAACAGACACAGTGGCCTCACTGTATTTTCTCCCTTCTCAAATATCTAACAAATCGGTTATTGTGCGCACTCAAATCAAGATTAGAATCTACATTGCGACATCTTCTTTGGATCAAGTCTCTCTAAAAACATCTCTAATAAAGCAAAAACACCCAAGGGATGTTTGGAACAGAGAGAAATTACAATTACAATTACAAATTAACATCACACAGGTCATGAACTAGAATTTAATTATAGAATTTTATTATCTGTATTATAGTTATTTTCCTGAGATGAAAAAAACCCTGCAAAAAACATGGGCTCCAGTTGTTATCTCCTCTAACTCAAAAATAGCTATGAAACAAAGCCAGTTGCTGTCCGATGATGAACGCACTGCTGCTTCACACATGTCAGGAGTGCTGTAACAAGGATGCTTTGGGTGAATCAGTGTCTGAACTAAACCTTATGGCTGCCAGCACGGTGTGTGTGATGTAAACAGGAAGTATAAAGCTGCGGTATGGTGCACCTCATAATCAGTGCCTCCATCAGGAAATCCATTTCATCCTGTTCAGAGCAGATTTCTGGAAGAGTCTGTGGAGCAGGAAGAATCAGAGAAGCAGTTTGAGCTGTGTGTAGTTTTTATCTGAGGGCACCAACTGAACATATTCGCATTCTTCTTTTTTACAGTCATCCATCTTGTAGGGCAGTTGTAGTGATTTAGCAGTCTGGGATTTCATCATAGATACAAACCACCTCATTACATTTTCATATGTAGTAAGTAAAACAAATACCATTTTTCTAAATAAATGCGTCACAAAGGCCTTTTCAAATCCTACTTGCGTGTGTGACCTTTAGATCCAAGAAGAAGGAGCGCCCCTGTGGGAGGTTGTTGAGTAGAGTTTATGTAATCAGCTTAACTCCTGGTGAGATGCTATCTAACATTTAGGTGCCACTTGTCGTCATGTGGAAACTGACCTTTATGGCCACCTGCATGGGATTGTTATCGGCGCTCATCCCCAGAACCTGTCCTTCATAGACTTCACCGAATGCACCATGGCCGAGAGCCCTGAAAAAATAAGGCGAAAAACAGAACAACCGAAGTGAAAACAAAAGCACTCTGTGTACTAAAGGTCTGGGCATCAGCACAGAGAGCCATCTGAAGCTCCAAGTGACATTTTGACATCATGTTCAGGTGTTCTGTACCTGAGAAGTGTTATGTTCTTCCGTGGTACTTCCTTCAGTTCGTTGAGTGAGGCGGCTTTCCCTGCAAAGCAGTAATTGGGGTTGTAGTCAGTCATGATGGTGGAGGAGCGGATCTTGCTCAGCTTGTACTCTGGACTCTGTAGACGCCCTCTCACTGCGTGCAGGTTGTTCTTCCTCCGGTACCACACTAAAGACAAAGACAGGACAGAGACAAGCTTGTTTGACTTGAAAGTTTAAGAAATGTTTTTTTTTCTAACTGGACCCCACTCTCGCATGGAAGTTGTAGAAGCAACTTCCTGACTATCTGCTGACTGTAGGAGCGGTAACACAAGGAGGGGTCAAGCATTTTAAGAGTCAATAGAAAAACAACATTCTTAAGGCGCCAGTGAGAAAACTGTTGCAAAAAAGTGAGACTACTGGTGATAAAGTTGGTTCAGTCATTTTGTTCTTAAAAGAGTACTCCACCGATACAGCATTGCATTCCTAAAACACAGTCAGACACAATGGACAGTTTAAAAAACTGGATAAAAATTGATGCAGCTGAACAAGATTAAATTTTCTTCTTTGTCTTACTTGGCGCCTAAAGTTACGCACAACACAACTTGATCACTAACAGTTTGGTCAGAGGTTAAGTTATGTTGCTAGTAGCAGCTAATGTAGCCTTGTGCCTTTCAGATTCAGAGGTCTGGTAAGCGCAGTTTTAGAGGCACTTTATCAGACTTTGTGGAGCTCCACCTGGAGACATGTAAGGCTTTATACAACTTTTTTTCATAAATGCAGTAGTACTCCCAAAAACCTGAAAACACAGTTTGATGTGGAAAATCGGTGGAGTTCCCTTTTAAGACAGATCCTTCGCCACACAAACACAATGTTTTGCAGGATGCAGCTGGAAGTTCCTCTCCTTGGTTACTGCTCATAGACTGTCTGTGCCAGTGAGTTTGGACTCACCCGCTGTGGAGGCAGACCACGTCCCCAATGCAGGTTGGTAGTCTGCCAGGGAGGGGGTGTTGCGTGCAGGTAAGAGGTGCCGTTGAGCCATCGCCCGGTGATGCTAGGGACTCAGGGGGGTTTGGATGAGGGTTGGGATGAGGAGGAGAAGGAGGAGGAGGGGGAAGGAGGCGGATGAGGAGGAGATGGGGCGCCCAGGGAACAGACTACCTCCCTGCATGGGGGAGAGCTCAGGTGAAGAGACACCGTTAACCTGAAGGGTGTGTGTAGGTGCATTTTTTTTTTTGCAAAGGAAAGCAACATGTATGTAATTGCACAACTGTCATGTTTTTGTTTTAGTATTTGATTTTTTCACCTGCAAATTCACACAATTACACACAATGCAGTTAGTGAATAAGTCACACTAAATAGCTCATCCATTTAAAGACAAAAAGGTTTTCGTGATTATGGTGTTCATAGAGGTCACCTTAGTTAGGTAATTACATGAGAGGAATGCCATACAGTTACACAGCTGTTTGTTAATGTGGATAATTAGCCAAACATCTGTGATTAATATCTATATCTAATATGTCTGATTAGACTCTGTTTACATAGAGGGCATCTATGTGTGGCTCTACCAAACAAATCTAAAAACTCTTTTGCATTATTGTTCTAACATTTTCATTTGTTTTCCGTCTCGTCTGTTCAGAACTTTGAGTCTTTTTTCTGAAAGGACCATTTATCTGATGACGAATATGTGCCGGCCTGGTTGACCTTAACCCAAGCTAACCTGTCCTTTCCACTTTAATGCATTTGCCATTTTTCTAAAATACAACTGCTGTATCAACGTTGTTGCCCATTTCTGCAAATCTCTCATCTCCTGAAAGGACAGTGCTCCCTAGAGTTCTGTTTTCATTATCTCCATCAACAGAATTATATATAGTATATATAATTTATTACATTTTCTCAACATCCATTATTCTGGTTTTCTAATGTAAAGAAACTAGTACATCATATGGGGTCTGCCACTACAACTTATTATTACACCTACAAAAAAAGGTTCATCCCAATGAGAATGCGGGGTCAGAAAACGTCATGTCTGTCTAATCTGCTCATTTGTTTTCCTTTCCTGTGTCAAAGGGTACATTATGGTCCAACAGTGGTGTTAGATTAAGCCCCAAAGTTGCCAAGATATTTTGCTTTAGTGATTGGCTGGAAAACTGACCTTCTCAGGTCTCACTGACGATGGGAAAGAAATCTCCATATTGCTCCTTTAATCTGTCAAATTTACTTTTTATTTTCCTTACAGTAGGTTCACTGTATTAGTTCAGTCAGAAACCCAAACTGCTTTTGTTATGCTTGGTTTTCCTGTCAAACAGAGTACAAACACAGAGTGGTGAAAATGTAACTGATATCATACAGGAAGTCAGTGCTGTGCAGATTTCACCAGAGGCCCTTGCACAAAGTTTAGATTCACCAAAACTGTGTGGGGGAGAAAGAGCGAGTCTTCCACTGTCGAGTTTCACTTAATTTTCAGCCCTTTCAGTGAGGTTACAGAGAGGACAAGAGATAATCTATGTTCAAACATTTTAAAAAGCACTTGGTGGGTCGACCAAAACGTCAGGATTCCCTTCTGAATTACCTGCAGCAGAAGGTTGTCAAAAAGGTGACAAAGGTGCAAAAAAGAAAGTAGATGTCTAATCCCTCACTGTCCTATATTACTGCAGAGTGACTGCATATGTTGTTGTTACAACTGCATACAAACTGTATTCATATAAAGAGTCTGCGGTTAATAAAAAAAGGTTTAGTATAGAAGTCAACATTAAACAATATATATTCCATAGCAGCGTTTATGACCAAGTTAAATACTAAGGCAACATTAATATCATTAGTTAATGTAATAATCATAATTAATTGACTCTTTATCCCTCAGATGTCTTTCTTTCTCTTTTCTAGAATTTTAAGTGGTATAATTAAAACTGGTTATTTGGTAATTCCCTAATTGTTCCTATTTTAAGCAGTTTATTTGTGCTATCAGCAAAGCATTTTACAGCATGTCTGACTGCCAGATTGTCTCAGATCACAGAAATCGAACACATCTAGTCATCTCCTCATTCAACAACAGATGCCCACCTTCTCCCAATTACTTTATTGTATATCACAGTGTTTTACGTGAACAGCAGTGTGCTGCATCACAGCTGAAATTTGTCTAACGTATCCTAACTCTCCTCACAGAGAGTTAATGCCACATGTCACTGGTCACTACCTAAAATGGCTGAAACTTTAATCTCACTTCTGTATTTTGCCATTTTGTTCAAATCTTCATGTCTACAGAATCATGACTGTTTCATGGTTTGTTTGTTTTTCAGCCGGTGAATCATAATACCTGACATTTACTGCTATCTAATCTAATCTCATCTCACGCATCAGTGCACATCTCAGACTGAGAGGAACTTATAAGTTAAATGTCAAACCTTTCCGCTTGTCCTTTTTATATCCAATGATGTAGTTTTATAGAAAAGTCAAACAGTGAGATGCTTACAGTGCATCTTCATTTCATTCTTCCATGAGAGCAATCTGTAGGCACTAAATACGACATACTAACAATATGGTATTCAACTGCATTATCTCACATCTCATCTGCGGGATAATCTTGTTTCACACTCTTTGGCACAACAAAAGGTTAGCATCGTATTTAGACACAGCCATCAAAAGGAGAGCCTCTCTTAAAATAAGTGCTAGTAATAAATGTGTCCATATGCGCTCACTTCATATTGTGTCAGCGACGTTTAACCATATCCTTCCCACAGCTCTATTAGTCATCCGGCGCACAGCCAGAGGAGGGCATTTAAACCACTTATTAAAAAGTGTTCCTGTTTCTGTTGTCAGTAACATCTGGAAGCATCTGTATAATCCAGTTGTGCTCACAGCCGGTGGAAGGTGGTGGGCACAGACTGCACACAGAACTGGAAGAGTCTCTTACTGAGGACGATGCCGGCGCAGATCAGCGCGATGCCGCTCACGATGGTGGAGACCACGATCGCCAGGATCAAAGATGTAGACATATGGCCTTGCGGAGCCGGGCCTTGAGGAGCTGCTGGGAGAGAGGCGAGGAGGGGGTTAATAAAGAGACCTCAAAAATTGTTTTAGTTCACATGCGTTCAGATTGAAAAGAACTTTGATGGATTTCTTGTTTGGCATTAAAATCAACTGCTAACACAAAATGGCCCCATCTTCCAAAAGAAAAAGTAGTGTTTGTTACGCACCTACAGCACCGATACATGTGACGTTGTTACTGGCCAGTACATCGTCGTCGTCATCGCAGAGACAGACGATAAGGTGAGTGTCTTCATCTCGTTTACAGCTCTGCGTTTGACAGTGGCTGCAGTTCAGCTGCACCTTGATCTCACACTCGCCATGACTCTCCATGGCTAGAGGGAACAACGGACAAACACAGCACACACAAACTCTTCATTGGAGGAAGATTGTTATGTTTGCAGGATACTTCAACAAGGCCTGCCGATATATTCTAGACGTTTCTTTTACTAAGCAAATCCCATGAAAAGAAAACCAACAACCAAACCAAACCCAATGATGAATTGATCCCTCTCACAAGTATAAAGTTTATTGCTTTCTAACCCCCCTATCATTTTTTCAAAACTACACCGCCCAGCTGTTTTTGTTTTATGCTATAGATGTAAAAAAAAATTAAAGGGTTCCTTTATTTTTATAAAAGGCTAACTCATTTCCTAATTCCTAATGGTCTTAGGGCTGAGATCCACAGACCTGGTAAAGACAAAATTATTATTGAGAGATGGACTAACACATGGTTGGTTTTGGTGTTTTCATTAGATTTGTTGACAGCAAGAGCTTGGTCCTTTAATCCCTGAACGCATTACATGTTGTGCTATAAACATACATGATCAATTATGTGTGTATTTGTGTGAAATGCAGTATGTACTTGTAAAAAAAAAAGATTCTATAAGACATTGAAATATCATAACTGGATCAACATGTTGGTAGCAATACGATTTTCTTTCCATTAATACATACACTCTTACACTAAATAATTCTAATCTGTAATCTGTGACAGTGCTCCATTGTTTCTTTATACAAATTATGAATACAAGGAGAAGTACACTTGTGCCACGTGTGTTATATATTATCTGTCACTTAAAGACTAAATGATGATTTAACTGAATTTAATTATAACCATTAAAGTTTGTTTAGATCTTGCTGGCAGAAGACTGGCAGCTCACGCAGCAGCAGCAACAACAACAACAGCGTCTTTCACAAGGAGGTCTGCCTGTTGGCGCCAAATGCAACGGGGCTACATGAGGCTGTGAATTAGTCAACTTCCTCTTCCTCAAGCTAAATAATGAGAATCAGATGGTTGGTAGTCTCAGAAAAAAACAGGTACAAGCACATACACACACTGGTACACCCTGAGGTATTTACTGGATCAACTGCTCAGAGAACCAAGTGCACAGAAAATCCAAGAGCTTAGGATTTAATCTTCACACCGACAGCGTCTCTTTACTTTGGGATCAGCCACATTTATAACGCAAGCTGTTCCTGGAGAGACTCTAAGCAGTAATGCAACTACATGTTACATAACTCCAAAGGTGTCCTTGAGTCTCCATATCACTACTGAGAAAATAAAATGCAGAGTTAATGTCTGTTAAATCTGCTTGTTTAAAAGTGTAAAAGTTCAACAAAAATCACATCAATTTCATTATCATTATTGAATTTATTCTTCATTTTTTATCTTTTTGTTGTCATCTATTTGTTGACTTCATGTTTTTAAATTTTAAACCTTCTACAGTGCTGCGAACCACCACTAAGATGCATAATCCATCTGGTATACATATGCAGTCTGTTTTTTTCTAATCTATTCTATTATATTCTGTTCTAATTTGATTTTTTAAAAATATCTCACGGTCAACTTCGCTTTTTCAGAGGCTTCCAGCCACATATCACTGGAGTTCTACTGCACTTTATCCTACTATTTCAATTACATCTCACAGCCTTCATCAGTAGATGAAGGTCATTGCATTTTATTATAGTCTACAAAATTTCACTCTATTTCACTCCATTGTATTTTCTTTAAATCTAGTTTGACAAAAAAAATCTCACTGTCCTCTTAATCATCTTTTGTGCATGTCAGTCTTCATCAGAAGATAGAGTATCCTCTCTATTCTACTCTATTCATTTCTTTTCTATTTTAATCTTAATTCACTGTCCACATACTAGCTTTTGGGGGGGCTTATCCACAAATCTACTCTATTGACTCTAGTTTTAAAAATAATCGTGAACCAATGTCCAGTTATGATCTTATTCGGGGGCTTTCAACCATATCTCACGGCCGTCGTCAGCAGATGGCATTTGGTCTCTGTTATTTTCTGTTATGCTGTAGTTTGTCCAAAACAAATATTAACTCAAGGTCCACTGATTTTCTTTTTCTGAGCTTTGAACTGCATCTCATGGAGTCGCTTTACTCTCTACTCTCCACAATTCCTCCCTCATTTTTTCTACTCCACTCTTTACACTGTCCGCATCACTGTCTTAGTTTCAGTATGAAGTGATGTGTTGAGTCCCTCTCACCTGCCAGAGGATGAAGGAAAATCTCTCCCATTGGATGGATGAATGAGACTCCATTCTGACCATCAGCTGTGATCTCATCCGTCAGCGCAGCGTCACCTCCTGTCACAAAATCCATGTTGTGAACTCTTCTATCAGTCTGTATTATTATGTAAAAACCATTCTGATCCATTTATTACAGTTTATGCTTGTTATTCTGTTAGCGTGTTGACACTTTTGACAGTTTTCTTTCCGCTGAAGAACACCATGTTCGACAACACCCTGCATTTTTACCTTGGTGGCAGAAAGTCGAAAAGACACAAAGTTATAATTAGATTTGAGTGATTTACTATTAACCTCCTCCATCCTGCTGGTTCAGGCAGGCTGTCATGTCTCTCACGGATAAAAGCAGAGAGTAACTGTATAATTACTGTATATGATTACCATGGCAACAAACTAACAAACCATCCAGTGGCACTGCGAGGTTGTCCTTGACAGAACTGTACACGATTGTGACTGACAATTAGACATTGCAAAAAGTTTTCAAGTTGAAAGTGTTTTATTTCTGTTCAGAGTCAAGAGCAACCAGACAAGCATAACTTGTGCTTTAGACTAAGCCCCAAATCAAATTAAATCTTTTAAGAAAGACAGTTATGCCACACAAATTATGAATATTCTTCTTTGAGGGGTTTAATAGAGTGTCTGGGATGAATATGAATATGAATGATAAAGCACGGTAGTTTAAGGGTAGCTGTCAGAATACTGTTACCTCTGTAACCTCCTCCGCCGCCTCCTGCTGTGCAGGCCCCACCTCCACCTCCAAAACCCCCAAATGTGGACCAGCTGAGCTTAGACAGGGCCAGGGAACACGAGGACCCCCCCTCTGCACCCTCCACCAGAGACTTCCCTGCACTCAGGTGAGGACTGGGACTGTCTTTCCAGCCTCCACCTCCACCTTCAAGGAAACAAAGCAACACTATTATGTATTTATAAAACTATGATTAGAGATAAGGAGAAAGGAACAAAATTGCTGCAAAGTCAGACAGCAGTAGGGACAAATCATTATTCACTGATGAGAGGTGAATGTGAAAAAAGCTTGATCAGATTACTTTTTATTTTACAGTGATTCTGCTGTTCATTTGGATTTCATTTGGATTAACTTCAATCCACCTTTTGTAAGTGAAAATGGTTGGAGAAGGTTTATTGGCTAGCAGTATGAATGCTGTGGATACTTTCACAGGATGTTTTGCACCACATATCAAGCAGGACTCTAGGGATGGCAGCTTCTTAGGGAGGCTGGAGACATAGCTGGCTGTACATTTTTATAGAGTTGGGACAACTGAAAAAAAAGCTAGCTTGATTTCCTGCAGAGGAAGTGAACTGGTGAAGTAGACACGGCACACTCTTCCTTTAACTTTGTACTTGGGTGATTTACAGGTTGTAAACTCCTCTCGAGCCACAGAGGACATTAACAAATGTTTTCACAGGCTGATTAGTACCTCATGACTACTAAACAGATTTTTTAGTTTGAAGATACTCCCCTTTCAAGTTTCAGACTTACTGGATTTATTAAGGGCAGTCTGGGCAGCAGTGTTCACAGTATCATGATAGGACCACATCAACAGCTAACTGTTGCGCTGTTTTCTTGGGCTCTAACTGCCCATCAGCAGCCATTTCTATCAATCTGCACTGGCTCTAGTCAGACGTTACTGGAGGCTGTCTGCCTGAGCACGGTGAATTAGCGGCAGAATCATTCAGTGAGACAGAGCAGTCTGACTGGGTGTTCTGCCAGCACAACGGGCTCTGTTCAGTGTGACAGGGCGATCAAGGAGTCTCTAGGAGGCAAGATTTTCCAAGGAATGAGCTCAGTCTTGTCAAGACTAAGTTTGACATGGTAGGAAGACCTCCAGCTGGAGCTTTGAGTAAAGCAAGCAGAGATGGGCAGCACAGGAATAAGAGGAGACAGTCAGCACAGAGCTCTTGTTCTGTCCACCAGCGTTTGTCGTGTTGTTGTGTTTCTTTGTTTTTGCTCACAGGCAGCTGGTGGGCAGACATGAGAGGGTCAGCAGCCAGTCTCCCAAACAAAGATACACGGGAATGAAGGACTTTGTTGCTCTTGCCTGTTTTGTTGCTCTTGTTTATCACTTTACACCCATCCACAGCCCCACACCACTGTAGTCATATTGTCACTTTTTTATATTTAACTTTTGCCGTAGTGCAGTGATGGAGACGGAGACTTTTCAGCAATGCAAATAATATCTGTAAAGAGTCAACAGGTTAAATCATCTGCTGATCAAGCCCTCTAATCTACTCTGATGAAATCTGGTTTTAAGTCAATTATCCCCTCAGAAAATGTTCAAACTCCACGCTGTGTGCTATGATAATGACATAGATACAGTGCAATTCTGGTCTCATGTGACAGTTCAGCATTGCCATACAGTTCAACATGCAGCTCACACACACACACACACACACACACACACAACCACACACACACACACACACACACACACCTTCTCTACACACTACTAAGAGCTACATATTTCCCCTGACGCTCAGATCTTTATCTAAACAATCCCACAGAGGTTTCAATAAGATGAGCTGATCTGTGTTGAGACTCTGTTGGTCCGAAGGGATCTTGTGAAAATGTTCAAGCAGGCTTTTGCTCCAGCAAGAGCAAATGGAGGCCTCTCTGCCACATATGTCCATATATGTCTTGCTTCAAAGGTCAGGACCTGTCAGGATGCTAAAAATATCATCCACATAGATCCCATTATCCACAGGCCAAACACATCCCGCTGTGTGAGAGCACGCATGCATGCCAGTGTGTGCTGCTTCGAGTGTATGTGTTTACAGAACAAACAAATCCTCACATGGCATTCAACATGTCCCTATAGGCAGGTTTTAATGCTAAATTTTATGGGAAAAGGAAAATGTGCTTTTGATATCTCACAAAAGTTTAAAGAGTAACGCCTTTTGTCATGGTCATGTTCTGAACAGACAAGTAAATTTTTGTAACGTTTTTGTTTTGTTGTTGTTTTTTAATGTTAAATTCTTGCTGATCCCAAGGCAGTCCATTACAAAGCCTAAAAAACCCCCAGAAGGTAAAGGTCAACGCAACACCAGCATTTAGTGTAGATTGATGATGTTATGCATATTTTTGAGGTTCATAAGTAAAATTTTAAAAACATGAACAATAACGTCCCTGGTTCAAGTCTGGCAGGGATCTCTAATGCATGTATAAACTTTCTCTGCCTTCATTTTCTCTCTTTTCTCCACTGTTGACCTAATAATGAAATACCTTAAAATTCTTTAAAGATCTAAGAATAGACCCAACAGTGTTCCCCTTACTCCAAACTACTTACAGACTATTGTCAAAGTTTTCAGAGTTACACATTCTGTGTGGCGTAACGAGAACACTGATAGTGGAAAGAGATGTGTTTTAATGTAATTTTTCAATCCATGTGAGCATCACAAATAATATTCCATTCTATCCATAGAGGGAGTAATCTGAAAGGTAGATAATTCAAAACCTGGACGCAACGTGTCTGTTTGTCTAGATACCAATAATGGTTTAAACAAATAGTTCATCCACATTGGTAGTACTGTAGTATAACTTATAATATATTACCTGCAGGGCCAGTTCGACCATTAGTACTGGGAGCTGTGGTGCTGTTTTCATACTGCTCTAGTGGTATCAGGTCCAGGCTGGACTCTGGATCCTCCAAGTAGGCATTTCCTCCTCCACCAGCCGCAATCAGCAAGGGCACCAGCTCACCTCCCTCCATCTGACAGGAAGGAAGCGTCACTGTAAATCTCACTCATTTAAGGCATTTTCAGCAATGCACATGCTCAGTGGTGCACATGTGTACATTTGCATCTCAACATTTTTCTGTAAATGAAAAAGGAGTTCAGTCAAGGCATCAGACTCAACAGTAGAGCAAATTAAAAATTATCCAGGAAACACTGAATTTAGTACAGATGTGAGATCAGAAAATAAGTGACAAGTGAACATCTTTCTTGTGCCAATTTCCAACTTCCAACGTATGTCCAGTCTATATCTAAACCTGTGTATTAGAGTGTGAGACCCTGTTGAATCAGATCATTTTGTCTACAGACATTTATTAGTGTGCATTTGTACATTTAATCCACATAGGTCATCAAACCAACCCACAGAAAAAACACAACATTCAAACAACACAAAGTTTCCTCTGTCACCTTGAAGATGTAGGTGGCGCCACCTCCTCCGCCTCCTCCTCCGGCCCATTCGGCACTGCCCTCTCCTCTGAGGTTGTCTTCAATCACTGATGACTCACCCAGGCAGATCTTCTGGGTGTGGGGATTTCTCTACATCATAGGGGAGATGGACATTTGAATTTCAGAGAAAGAAGCTGTCGTCAGAAAAGTATGAATACAGAAGGCAATAATGTTTTTATCTAGGTCACTGTCTTGTCTCCCCTCTCTGGCAAAAGATGTCCCAGTGGGATATCACAAACATCAACAAATCCATCCACCCTACTCACCCCTGGGCACGCATCCTCTCCCTGGTGGCCCACCAAGATGTAAAGTAACTCTCCTTTCTCAAGAGGAAATATGGCAGATATGAAGACCCCGTGGTTGCGTTTGTTGTGGTTTTTGGCTCCTTTCCCTCCTGCAGCCCCGTAGGCAGATATCCTGAGGGAGATCATTGTGCCACAAGGGGATTAAATACTGAAAGAAATTGCTATCTGGCTCAGTATGGGGGTAAAATGATGTCAGTATTATGTAAATGCACAGACAATGTCTATTAAAATTTGTAAAAACAAAACACAATCCACAAATAGATTCATCCACAAACAAGCTCTTCATTCTCTACAAATATACAACACTGTCAAAAAAGTTGCATTTATTCAAATTGTGTTTTTTGTAAGTACAAGTCACTGATTTCTATTTGTGGATCATGAAGAGTTTGTTTGCAGCATACAGCTATATATGTCTATCATAACACACAAATCAGCAGACACCTGTCATCTTATCAAAGCTTTTCCTCCTACAAAGAGACATTATTTGTTGATATTGGCATGAAGTACAGCTGTGTATAATTTAGCTGAAGTAACTCAACACCCTGTAAATCCTCTGATTAACTCCGCCACATTTCTGTTGCCTCATTTCATGAGTGTGATAATGAAGTCCCATGACTGGCTGTCTTGATCTAGCAGGACAACAATCAGTCACACTGAGCATGGCCAAACTAATTTAGTCCCACAGCACGCAGTCACACCTTTAAATTGTCACCATTCCCAGCTCTCTGAGTCACACAATGATATTAACACATGTGGAAGAATTTTGTCTCTTGTCTCTTCAATGACTAATCTCCTAGAACAAAACTATGTTTACCATTCAGAAAAATGTTTTTTTTTTAAAAATGTTTTATTAGCCAGTGACATTTTGCATATTGCTCTTATATGAGACTGGCTATATTTTATATTTTTGTTAATGTCAACAAACCCTATGAAAAGACCAAAACTGGCAATGCGTTAGTCCATATTTCAATCATTTAAACCAGACCAACCTGGGAAACAGTGTGGCTGATTTATGTATTTTTAATAGTTTTGGGACAAACAACAATAAAGGGTCTATAGCACAGATGAATAAGATAAAAGGTTTTGACTATAGAGGCAATACTTGTTAATAGTATCAAAAAGTTGGTTTTGGTCTTTTCATGGGATTTGTTGACAATAACAAAATTGTAGAATTACTTATACTTGGGCCTTTGACTTAGCATGAAAATTAAGTGGATGAGCATCAAAACCAATCCCCTCTATCACTTACAGGTATCTGTTAGTAGCAGGTACCCTCCATGTTTGGACTCCTTTTAAGGGACCTTCCTTCCCCACAACAACACTGACATTTTTGTTCCTGTAGGTGCTGTCACACTGGGCCTGGGTCGGACCATGGGGACCACTGGCTCCGCATGAGTTAAACCACCATGTCATTAAAGAAACCTCTAAAAAAATAGACACAATGAAAAGAAGAACAAAGACATGAGCTGGTGGGAAATTTTAGAATTGTTGAGTGAGTTGTTAAATGTAGGTATGGTATACTGGAGCAAAATAAAAACCAACAAACAAGAAAACATGCAAAGAAATACGTGAGCTCAAGATAAACAATCGATCATTGAAGACCAGAAACACACATATAGTGCAGTATCTAGGAGTGTAATTGGAAATTGCATTCACTACCTGGTCTGTGTGCACTTACTACAGAATGGATTAAAAGCTTCTGGTCAGCTCTGGTAGATAAAGCTTCAAGCATCAAGAGAAATTTCAAGGGGTACAATCCACCACCTGGTATTTAAATTCTGTATGCAGAATGGATTTAAAATGACTCAGCAGACAAGGGACGTCACGGAAATTCACATGGTGACGGCTGAAGCTGAAAGCTACCTGAGGCCGAAGGCTCTGGAAGGGGGCTTAAGAAATCCTCCAAGTCCGCCACGGGCAGGAGAGAGTTGAGATCTGAAGAGAGGCAGGGAGCCAATGTGGGAAGAAAAAGAGAAAAAGAATCACAGTCAACTATTTCCATATCACCAAATTATATCCAGACAGAAAGCGTCACGGATCAAAGGAAATAAGAGCAATTCAGTAACGGTTAATATGGATGAAGACACTTCAGACATTTCCTCAGACAAATTTGTGAGCAGGGAATCATCATGAATATATTTTTCCTATTCATGCACTATTTGTCCATTTGCATGTACATGTTAAAGGTTTCTTTAACTTTGTCAAGCCCTTCCCTGAAACCAGTGGGAGATTGATGAGCTTGCTTAAGCAACAAGAGCCTCCGTGGTTTAGTTCCAACAAAATAAAAGCATGCAAGCCTCTCCAGCTTGACAAGGTCCCAGTACAGAGAGAGGTAATATATATATTAGGGAGACACATTAATATAAGGTATGGCTCACTAAAATTACAGTGGGATCCTGAATTGACCCTGATATCAGTTGGAAAATGTTCAAGTCTTGCCCAACTGGAGCTGAGCAACAGCTATACAACACGTACTGTGCCTCCCAGGCGGTTTAAATCATGCTTCTCTTAAATCACACAATAACACAAAAACAGACATCCTTTTAATCTAATCCACCAAACTTGAATTTCACATCTGCGTATCAATTCTGGTACCACACTAAATAATAAAATTCATCCCGGACCACTTCAATAGAGCAGAAAGAGTTTTTTTTTCACATGATTGTAAGAAATAAACAACAAAGTCTGATGCACAGACACAGGAATGTTGGCCCACTTAGTGCAGCACTGCATTTGCAATAACCCATCATGTTGGTTACCGTCATGTCACCAACAATCATTGAACTGGGTCATCAAATGAATGTCTGAGGACTGCTGCAGCTCTGAGCATAAAACAGCAGTCATCAATTGGGAGGACTCCCTGTACTCGTCTGCTCTTTGGGTTTGACGTGTATAGATTATCTTAAAAGTAATGAGGAGAAGCATAAACAGATGCTTATATAGGGCAAATATTGGGCATCAGTTACCTTCCAGCCCAAAAAGTGAGGCTGTGTAATATTTGCTTAAAGTTCTCAGCAGGAGTTTTCCTAAGAAACAAAAGTAACGTTTACATTTACTGCTTCTGACCAACAGTCATGTTGTGCGTGTGTGTATGTGTGTGTGTGTTATTGCCAACAACACAGGAATATCAGGAAGGTGTATCGTGCTGCCCATGAGCCCATGATGCTCGTAAAAATATTGCTCCATAGTCCTGCTAGTGCTCAGAAATTCCACAGGGTACCTTTAAGGGACAGTGGCAAAGTATTATCCCCCACATTTTCTATCATTAATCTAGATTTAGGCTACATCTAGAGTAAAACAGTCTCAGCAACAGTTAGACAGCAATATCTAGATAAAAAAGAAACCACTTGTACTAAACCAAGTGTGACCATAGCAGCCAAACATTTCTGCAGCATGTGAAACACACATATATTTCTTCATTCAAATGTTACACAGGCTCCCTTCATGAAAGAGAAACTAGTGTGACCATGTAAACCACAACTTATTTATTTCCACAAATATATGCTGAACCATAATAAAATGGTGGCGTTTCTGTCTCAAAGTTTTCATGATGGCATGTTAGCAGCAGCTTACCTGTGTTGAAGCAGGCTGCTCCAATTGCAATATCATCGAGAGCAACATCAGCATTGGAACCTTGTCCCCACACAGCTGTCACCTTGACGTGGAACCTGGAGTAAAGCACACACCATTTGTGAATTTAGAGATTTACAGTTTCTGTCTTTCTGTGACAAGGCAGCTGGAATTCCCAATATGCGTAGAAAATTCAGCTTGTAGTAAAAAAAATAAATCAAATCTTCAAAATGATTAAAAATTCATGAGATAAGCAGCAATTTTCCACTTTCTCATCATCAGTCTAAAGTATATGCTCATTCCTGACCTCCTCACCATGACAGAAAAATTGTAATGGCACTGCTACTTGAGATAAGTTTAACTTTTGACATGGAAAATAGAGAGATGACGCCTGATTCTTTTGCTGTAGCACTTCAGTGTTAAATAATCATCTGCTCCTCTACCCTGTTGTTTTCCTTTCACATACCCATGATGAAGGCCAGTCAGCTGCAGGGCAACATCTTCCCAGTCGTCTGTCCACTGACCATTTCTCTCCCAGACCAGTGGTGCAGTGGTGGTCCCATTCTCCTCGACGGCCACCAGCAATGAACCATCAAAGTCCCCATACAGGTAGAGAGAGAAACGCATCTGCACAAAACAAAAGACACAATTTTGGCAATATTGGCATATTAACAAAATCTTTTGTTGCAAAACAAAAGTAAATTGGGGTAAATAGGGTAAACTAAATTATGAACCTAACCTAACCTGTCTAAATGACTGACCTGGCAGGCAGTAGTAGAGACCGTGGGAGGAAAAGAGGGGCTCTGAATGGACGCCTCTCGAAGGGAATTGCTCTCTCTTACCTGCAGAAACAGGAAATGCCCTGGGGGCGCACAATAAATGTGACACAGCAGAACGCTAACCAGGTCAAGAAACAAACTGCTATAAAAATAAATGAGATCAGAAATACAGAAATATGAACGTCTTTTTTGTATTCTTTCAAGCCGTGCATTTTGAACATGTTTCATTGCTTGTTGAGAACCAGCAGCCTATTAAAAACTGTACTCAGAAGAATGAAAGCAGTTAGTAACACTTAGTAACACCAATGTAAAGCCAGTTTTAGCTCAGTAAACACAAATATGTTCTGCAGCTGTATTTAAACTTGAACGCTGCGTGGTCATGGGGTGTAACTTCATATGGTTGCAATCTAACAATGCCTTTCTATCATTATCGGGGTCTACAAAGAACAATAAATGACAAACCTGTTTGACAGAAAGCTGGTGAGTTTTCACACTAAGCAGTCTAAGATTTGTTTTGCGTGACTTTTTTTTAATTTCCATCTCTCCACACCACAATTATTCATCAGAATGGGACGAGGGATTGTAACAACATGAGGTGTTAACATGCTCATTTCACACACACACACACACACACACACACTGCTAACCTGGTGTACTCTGCAGCGTGATACCATGCATGTCTTCTTTTCCCTGAAGCTCATCTCCAGCGACCCTTCTCCAGGCCGGGTGCTGCTTGGACACGGACCAACCACATGCATCCTGCTCAAATGAACAGTGTGAGCCAAAAGGAAGAGCACCTGGGGAGGAGGAAGGTTGTTATCATATTTCACTAAAACAGAGATCACAGCTGCCCTTTGATTCTTCTTTTCTCAGCGCAAGCCTTATATTTTGGAGAAATCATCGAAGCACAAATACTATCCTTCATGGTGTACAGTGTTTCTTAACGTGGAAATTTGTGTTAGCCCATGTGCTTGGGCGTGTTTCCTTTACTCACCACACTTACTCATACTCTCTGTACTGGTGGAGTACTACGACATTCTTTTTACACTGTATCCCCAGGTTGGAGTTTCCTGACCTGTTCCAGATTTTGCAGGAAATATGCCTGTTTGGCATCTTAAAGTCACATGAGACTCTCTATAACAATTCCATCGATTTGCATCCTGCCCAAAAACAGCTGGTGTGTTCAGTCTGAAAGAAGGCGAAAAATAGCCAACTTCAAAAGTGAAAAAATGTCTTATTTCCAGGTTGAATAATATTAGCCCACAGGGTCGTTTACTGTTACACCCAAGAGTCACTGGGTTAACATATTTTAAGCTACACCATTGTATCCACAATATCTAAATTTGGAAAATATGCTTATGAGACAGGAACCTCAGGAGTTAGCCTAACTAGGGAAACAGATAGCCTGGCTCTCGCTACAGTGATAAATACCCACCAGCATCTCACCAACTGATTGTTTTGTATCTATAAAAGAAACAGAAATGTAAACATTAAAAATTATGGTTATAGGGAGATGTAATTATTTCTAGACAATTTAGTAGTCTACCCAGTACTTCTGTGCAGCATATCTGCCTATCTTTGGTGGCAGTTACTGCAACCAAAGATGCACTTGGCTGTAGTTGCAAAGAAGCTGTTACAGGACATAACTCCCCATGAAAACAACAAATAAAGTTGTCATATTTATGTTTCTGTTTGTGCACAGATTAATACAGTTAAAACATTAAATAGAAAGCTGTAGAGGTGCTGGTAGGCAAATTTCATATGTAGATACTGATCTTGGCAAACTCTCATAAAGAGTAAACAAGTAAGAGTATTACTCAAAATGAAGGATTCTTTTAATCACACAATGTACATGTAACTGAGACAAATGTTGGAAAGCACCTTTTACAGAGCTAAGGAAGTTACTCCTGTTCACAGTCTTTGTGATAAACTTAACTAAACAAATCACTCTCTTTATTCTGGACACAGAGATAAAAATGATTGATTATTATCAATATTTTCATCTGATCTTTGGTAAGATGAAAAAAAAGTAATTTATAAAATGTTGGAGTGTCCCTTTAACGGAGTATATTGTGATCACTCATCCAGGATGGATTTTACCGGCGGACCATTGAAAAAATTACTCCACCACTGTGACCCAGCTCCTTTCCCCAAGGGATCCACAACTCAAGGACTTGAAATAACCCTGACTTTTATTTCATCACTCACTAAAGCAAAGCCTTTTGATTCTCATTATGGGGAAGTGTTTTTTTTGAAAGCATCAGTTATTCAGCACAAAGAGAAGGAAGGAGCTTGTTATATCTCAGACTGTAAAGTGGGTGGAAATGAAAAGTAGGGACTGTCTTAAAACACTTGTTTCTGCAGCATATTTTTCAAATCTGTGATTTCAAAACGCAAATAAGTGCACTGGAGGTATATCAATTTACACTAAATTGTAGAATATCTTATGTTTAGACATTTTAAAGATGTTAAAGATGAAGACTAAGCATTTCAAATTCCTAAAATAATTTTCAGCTAATAAAGAAAAAAAAATAAAACTCCAGCTGATGATAAGATTTTGAAGCAATTTATCCCATGTGTCCACTCAGGCTTCACAATGAAAATGTCCATAAAATAGTTACTTCCTGCACTTTAAATATATTTTGTAGATGCTATTGGCAATGACTAATCTGGTACCTCCGGTCAAAGGATTAACAATTTATCATGGATTTTAACTTTGATATAGCTAATGCAAATGGATTACAGCCTGCCAGCAGCCCCATATTCTACTTTAGGACTCTTGCACTGTATCCTGGCCTCACTTAACTCTCCACCCACAGTCAGACAAACTGAAGCAGTCACATATCTCTTGCTTTTCATGTCATTTTCACACTCCCACTCTCATCTCTCAAATGGTGCAGATCAAATCACATCAAAAATGATTCACTGTCAGACAAAGGGAAACCTCTACAGCAAACTGCAAAAGTGCATTTTCAAGTATTACTAATAGAAATTGAAGGGCATGATTTCCCTGAGAGCAGCGTCATATTTTTCGTCCTGTGATTTTATTAAGAAAAAAAAAAAAACTCACCACAGATAAAGCCCTCATCCTCTCCATAAGCACAGTCAGTGTGGAAGTTGCACACTTGGCTCTGGTCGATGCAGTCTCCTGAGTTTTTACAGCGGAAAGATTCCCCACATGACGCATCCAGCTCGATGACCTGGTGTTCTGCATCCCAGTAACCACACAACAAAGACATAACAACATTTATACAATACTGTATATCATGGAGAACTAAGCCGAACCCACTGCAAAAAGAGATTTCTATACTAAATAGTATAGTCATTAAACCCAGAAGATGGAAATGTGTCTTCCTTTAAAAGGATCGTTAATCATTAATGACAAAATCAACACCTTTCTGTTGAATCTGAGTTTACAGCCAACAGCTGGTTAGCTTTGGCTAGCCTGGTTGTGTCCAAAGATAATAAAATCCACATGCCAGCACCTCTAAAGCTCACTGATTGCATAATTTGTTTAATGTGTACAACAAGCAAAGGGTAAAAAAAAAATTCAGCTAGCCAACCGACCGAACAGTCAAGGAAGACTGTTACCTTTTTACAAAGTGTTGAATACTCAATAAACCCTTACATAAAGTCTACTTTTATTATGCCAATGATTTTCAGTTTTTTGGACACTGTTAGAGGTGTTGTTTCATTACAGTTTTAGCACTGAGTTCATTGTTAGTGGTGGTGTTGGTCTGGACTGTATTACATCATCAGGTCTTTCTAATATTCTGCCCCCCTCATGCATGTAAACAGGGAGGACAATGAATTTGAAACAGCTCTCAATATATTGCGGTCCAGCACAACACCTCCTTTAACTATGACCTCAACAGTAATTCATATAATGTATTGGTCACAACTCCTGCAACACACTAGTATTAAGAACAACTTTATTGTCAGACAGACGTGTTTGGCCTTGTGGCCTTCATCAGAGTTAAACAGGGCTACATCAATAAAACCTAAACCTTTTAAGACTGATTTCTCATCTCCATGAACCTTGTAAGGGCAGAAAAACCTGCTCAGTGTCTCTCTTTTTCAGCTGCCGTGGAAGCTTTAAAAATATCTTCCCAGTCTGCATGTTTCCAGTTTAAATAACTGGGCAGCTGGTTTGGTGCTTATCCAAGGAAACAACTGCTGTAGTGTTTGGTTTGGCAGAAATCAGTAAATCACAGCTCTACTAATGAACTCACCAGATTCACAGTCTGTGAGCTCCAGAGAGTCCAGGGCCACAGTGGCTCCATCTTCCCCCAGACAGGCAGTGTAAAGCAGGATCACCTGAAAGGGCTCGTCCACCTGACCAAACACAGTCTCCAGAACCTCCCACTCAGCTCTGCATCAACCAATCAGGGAGAAATATCTTTTAAAGTCATCCTTGCAATTAGCATTTAGAGAAGCTTAAAAATATAAATTCCTTCACATTCATTTAAACTAATTAAAAGAACAATTTGTTTAAAGAACGCAACAGCTTTTTTGAATCCTAAAATTTCCTTTCTCATAAAACATTTGCAAAGGCTTTGTTTGTTTGTTTTATTTGCTTGTTTTGAAACCTGCATTGTTTTTATCAGTTAGAGGCATTCATCATTTGCTCTTGTAAGTTGCACACTGCTACCTTTAATAGCACAGTACTGCAACCACTGTCCATACGCAGTCAGCAGAAGATCTCCATCACACCACACTCCCATAGTTGAGGCATGTACTTGTGCGCGTCACCCACAACATACAAACATTACATCTCATTTCTACCTGACATGCCTCAACTTGCAAAGCTGGCAGCATCCAGCAGCTCTGGTCTTGCAATAGTGTGATTACAGCAACCATTATAGAGGCCATGTCAAGAATGAGCCATATTTGACATTATTTATATTTATCTCAGAATGCCACTCTGAATTCCCTATGAGATGGCATCTTCATGAAGCTTTACTTTAGTCATTACAAATCCACCTTTCAGAGTTAATTTTGAGGCCGTCACAGTCTCAAAAATACTGCACATTTAGAAGAGTGGGTGAGTAATGTTTGACTATTGGGAACATACAGTGAAATTAAGGTAATGCTTACAATCCAGGGGCCATGTCCATTAAGCCTTTGTTTTGCACGAAAAATGTTCAATGACTTCTGAGAACAGCCAATTCAGGTGAAACGTCATTATAAAGGTGAAACACATACAGCACTACAGTGCTGTAAATGTTTGTCACATGGGATAGGAACTGTGCTTTAAAAAGTGAGTGCATCCAGCTGTTACTCTATGTACAGGTTAGCATGGGATAAATAGTGGGCTGAATGAAATGAAACCACTGTCTGTGTGCTTCTCATAATGGAATTGCTCAGTCCATTACTGCGGAGACACAAATAAAGCCAACGTACAAACGGATTGCATATGCCCATCCATGCCTCTTCTGTCCTAACCAATTATATCTAAATTCATTTCCAGAGTCTGCATCTAGAGACATGAATGCTTTTAGCTGCTACAAAGATGGGCGTACTGCAGCATTAGATCAATAGAAAATACCTGTGCCCATTTCCCAACAATGCACAGGGGACCGCTGTCCCCACATGGTCACAGTTCTACACTTTGACCTGCAAAGCTAAAAAAAACATTTTTCTTTGTTTAACTTTAGTACCAGAGAAGTAAAATGTTTTTGTTTATGTGTCCTTGCTATGTCTGAAGGCCCCTGTCACCTTTCATTGTAGTGAATATAAGCCTTCTTTCATCTATTCTGTAGGTTGGACCTCAACTTGACAAGCACTTCAATCAGTAGAAGTGCAGTTTTGCTTTTTGACACTAATTAAATAGACATGTGCTGCATATATATTATGTACACCAGTACAAAAATAACTAGTATGCACAAACAGCATTGCAGAGGTAAGTCTGTCCCGAGTGTGTTTGCTGACCTGCGGCCGTCACGTCTCCTGTGGCTGAGAACAACAGAGTGAACAGCTGAACCTGAGAGAACTGGCTTGATCAGGAGCGTGAGGTTCCCTGATGCTGGAACGGCCTCATACAGAGCCACTTGCAACACACAGTTCCTGCCACTTCCTGGAAACACTGGGCTGGTTAAGTGGTACTCGCAGTTTCCGGAGGCTTCTGCGGCAGGGGAGGAGCTTAGGAGAAGGAAGTGCCCTAGGGTAATAAAACTGATTAGAAATTTCATTATGGATGGTTTTATAGCAGCCTAACAATACTGTCACTCCTGAAAACCGTTTGACAGATGCTTTAACATTAGGACAATTCTCAGAGGTATAAGCACAAAATCAATATAAATGTTAAGGGAGATGTAATGGTTTGCAGGAGCTTTGAGTAAGTCTGTTGAGCCATCAGTGGGTTTTCTAACTTTTAAAAATGTCTTTCACAGAAAAAAGCATGAGAAATGATTTAGTTTCTTCTTAGTGAGTCTCTGCACGCTTACCATCAGAGCTTCCTACTGAGTGGTCGGTCACAGGCATCATCCCAGCCTGCGCTCTGTCTGGTTGCTGTGGTGACACCACCGACCAGTCACTTTGGTCGCCGTGATTAGATAAAGTCCAGAGGCACAGAGACTCAAAATCACAGGAGGTAACTGCAAGACAGGAAGAGGAGACTGTAGCCTATAACTTATTTGGGTAAATATTCAAAGATGTGGGGAATATACTTAAATTTTTTAAAAATCAGTGGTTAATGGAAGGGCAAAATGGCATCTTTGTCATCTATCCAAAGTTTTACACAATCACAAAGTGTTTGAAGAGGGGAAAAAAGACAAATCCTACATAGTATTTTGAGCAAACACATGTGTGTGTACCTGTTGTAAGATATTTTGATTTACAAAAACATGATTATTTAACATACTTATAACTGAACTGTGAATAGTCAAAAAACTTTTGAGTTTGTTCTCTTTGGATCATGAGAAATGTATTTTTATGATCTCAACAAGCTGTCTTTTCTGAGATTATGAAATCTTTAAAAAGTAAATACAGGAGGCCATTGACCAGGGCTGCCTCTAAATTTCCTATTTTTAAAATCCAAATTTCCCAATTTGATAACACAAAATCTTTTCATTTTCTGGATCCTCAACTGCATCAATTTGTGACACATAGTGATACATGTACAAGATGCTTTTCATCCAAGTAATCACCACAGGTCACTAAAAAATGAATCTTTAAAAGTTCCTGGAGTCACACCTCAAATCATGACCAAATTGATTATTTGGCTCATGGCCCAAATTTCCTCTAAATTTAATTGAAAACCTAAATTAGTTTATCAGCCAAATAGACAGACCCTTTGTACATTTTGAATGATTGTGCATCTGTCTGTGTTGGTGGGGAGTTTTGGAGGCGGTGGCATTCGAGACATCATGTGATGGCTGGAGAGGAAACTGCCACTACACTTAATGTACCATAGGAATCCCTCTGGGGATAAAGGACAGAAATATGAGGGAAACACATTGTTTAATGTTTCTTTCATTGAAACCCAATTATATTTCTTTCTGTGACAAATTAACTAAAAATAAGCTTCCTTTGATCACAAATGACCTAAAATATGTGGTTTTCTTTTTCACTGCCTGTTTTCCTGGTGTAAGCATGCTGCTTGTGCGCTGCTTTGTTCTTTCAACGTCATCATCTAACAGAGCAGTGTTGTTACACCGCAAGTCAAACTTTACTTACTTTAATGTCATTCCTGGATGAGCACTAGGCAAAGTTTTCTCTCTCAGCTTTCCAGTCAAGCCAAGTGATTATAATGACGAACACAGGAATATTTATTTTTTGTTTGTGTGTATCAGCAAATCAGTAACTACTCTTACATTGGCTGTCATCTTCTGAGCCCAGATGATGAGGAAACAGCTGATCAGAGAAGTTCTCCTCCAGAAATCTGTCCAAAAGAGCATGGCAGGTACTGCTTACTGAGGAGACAAGACCGACAAAGAGGGAGAGTAGTTACAGTACTTCTTTTTAAGGGCAAGTCATACAAACATACAGTATTCAAACTGCCATATAATTACATTTTACTGTCCCTAATCATCCTGTTTAAGATAAGACCATTTCATTTTTGAAATGTGATAAAGTTGTGTTGAAGAACCAAGTATGTTTCTGTATCGAGGAATGCATAGCTATTTGAACCCTGTCCAAGTTGATAGAGGGAGTTAATAACAACACAGTCTGCATTTGATGGAGAATTGGAGTATGGATTATTGTCTGTCCTGTAATACACTGGCAAACCTGTCCAAGATGTACTCTGCTTTTTCCCTAATGTGAGCTGGGTTGGGTGCCAGTGTGGAGGATTTTGATTACCAAAATGAGTCAAACAAGAGAAATAAAGCTACATAAAATGCACAATGTTATTTGTATTTCCTTTTTATGTATTTATTTACTATGTCATAATTCAATTAGAAACACATGTTCAGTGATAATTATTTAGGTATTTAAAATCTTCCATACTATTTTAATTCTGTACGGTGACACATGTAAACTTTGTTAAACTTTTGGGTTTATTACTGAAACATGTATTGACTATGACAGTAATGCAGTCATCAGTAAAAGGAAACCGGGTTGATCGGCCCATGCTCAGTTGTGCATGTCAGACTTTTTTATGTGAAATGAAAACATGTTTATTTATTTATTTGGATCCCCATTAGCACAGCAAAAGCTGGTGCTATTCTTCCTGGGGTCCAGAAAGAGATTTGCA